>BNCR01000215.1:0-63543 GCA_014656515.1 Oryzias celebensis
CCTGCATCAGGGGATCTACTTCAGGAGACGCGCTTTAGCAGATGTATATCAGGAGAGCTGTGTAAGGGGAGCTGCCTTAGCAGACCTGTGAAAGGAGAACTGCCTCAGTGGAATCCACTTTAGAAATCCTGCATCAGGAGACCTGCTTCAGGAGACCTTTGTGAGGAGGCCCAATTTGTAACACCTCTGCGTCAGGAGGCCCACCTTATAACTGCGTCAGGGACCTACCTCAAGAGATGCACTTTAGGAGATCTGCATCTGGAGACCTGTGTCAGGGAGCTCCTTCGGTAGTACCACTTTATGACACCTGCTTCAGTGGAATCTACTTTGGGAAACAGGGATTGGGAGGCCTGCGTCAGGGGAGCTGCGTCAGGAGGCCCACTTTATGACACTTGCATCAGGGGATCTACTTCAGGAGACGCACTTTAGCAGATCTATATCAGGAGATCTGTATCAGGGAAGCTGCTTTAGGAGTCCTGTAGAAGAAGATCTGCATCAGTGGAATCCACATTAGGAAACATGCATCAGTAGACCTGCGTCAGGGGACCCACCTTATAACATCTTCGTCAGGGGACCTTCCTTAGGAGACGCACTTTAAGAGAACTCCTTCTAGAACTTTGTCAGGGGAGCTGCGTTAGGAGACCTGCGTCAGTCGAATCCACTTTAGGAAACCTGCATCAGGAGACCTGCGTCAGTGGACCTGCGTCCCGAGGCCCACTTTATGACACCTGTGTCTGGGAACCTACCTCAGAAGACGAACTTTATCAGATCTTCGTCAGGAGAGCTGTGTCAGGAGCGCTGCTTAGGAGACCTTTGAAAGGAGACCTGCCGAAGTGGAAACGACTTTAGGAAACCTGCAATAGGAGACTTGCTTCAGGGGACCTGCGTCAGGAGGCACCTTTTATAGCACCTGCATCAGAGTACCTACTTCAGGAGACGAACTATAGTAGATCTATATCAGGAGACCTGTGTCCGGAAAACTGCTTTAGGATTGCTGTGAATCTGCATCAGTGGAATCCACATTAGGAAACCTGCATCAGGAGACCTGCTCCAGGGGACCTGCGTCAGGAGGACCACTTTATGACACCTGCGTCAGAGGACCTAACTCAGGAGATTTACTTTAGGAGACCTGCGTCAGGAGACCTGTGTCAGGGGAGCTGCCTGAGGAGACCTGTGAAAGGAGACCTGCCTCAGTGGAATACACTTTAGGAAACCTGTATCAGGAGACCTGCTCCAGGGGACCTGCGTCAGGAGGCCCACTATATGACACCTGCGTCAGCGGACCTACTTCAGGAGACGCACTTTATTAGATCTATATCAGGAGACCTGTGTCAGGGGAGCTGCTTTAGGATTGCTGTGAAAGGAGATCTGTATCAGTGGAATCCACATTAGGAAACATGCATCAGTAGGCCTGCATCAGGGGACCTGCGTCAGGAGGCCCACTACATGACACCTGCGTCAGGAGGCCCACCCTATAACATCTGCGTCAGGGGATCTACCTTAGGAGACGCACTTTCACAGAACTCCTTCAGGAGAGCTTTATCAGGGGAGCTGCGTTAGGAGACCTGTGAAAGGAGACCTGCGTCAGTCGAATCCAGTTTAGGAAACCTGCATCAGGAGACCTGCGTCAGGGGACCTGCGTGCGGAGGCCCACTTTATGACACCTGTTTCTGGGAACCTACCTCAGAAGACGAACTTTATCAGATCTCCGTAAGGAGAGCTTTGTCAGGGGAGCTGCCTTAGGAGACCTATGAAAGGAGACCTGCAGAAGTGGAAACCACTTTAGGAAACCTGCAATAGGAGGCCCACTAAATGACACCTGTGCCAGGGGACCAACCTCAGGGGATGCAATTTAAGAGATCTCCGTATGGAGAGCTGTGTCAGGGGAACTGCCTTTGGACACCTGTGAAAGGAGAACTGATGCAGTGGAATCCACTTTGGGAAACCTGCATCAGAGACCTGCTTCGGGGGACCTGCGTCAGGAGGTCCACTTTATGACACCTGTGTCAGGGGACTTACCTCAGGTGACCCACGTTTGGAGATCCGCGTCGGAAGACATGTGGCAGGGGAGCTGCCTTAGTCGACCTGTGAAAGGAGACCAGCGTCAGTGGAATACACTTTAGTAAACCTGAATCAGGAGACCTGCGTCAGGGGACCTGCGTCAGGAGGCCCACTTTATGACACCTGCGTCAGGAGGCCCACATTATAACACCTGCGTCAGGGGACTTACCTCAGGAGATTCACTTTAGGAGATCTGCATCAGGAGACCTGTGTCAAGGGAGCGGCATCAAGAGTCCTACTTTAATGACACCTGCATCAGTGGAATCCACTTTTGGATACCTGCATCAGGAGGCCTGTGTCAGGGGACCTGCGTCAGTCGGATCCACTTTAGGAAACCTGCATTAGGGGATCGGCGTCAGGGGGCCGGCGTCAGGAGATCTGTGTCAGGAGGCCCACATTATAACACCTGCGTCAGGGGACCTACCTCAGGAGACTAACTTCAGGAGATCTGCGTCAGGAGACATGTGTCCGGGGGAGCTGCCTTAGGAGACCAGCCACAGGCGACCTGCCTCAGTGAGATCCACTTTAGGAAACCTGCATCAAGGAGACCTGCGTCAGGAGGTACACTTTATTACAACTGCGTCAGGATGCCCACCTCCTAACCCTGCGTCAGGGGACCTATTTTAGAAGACGCACTGTAGGGGATCTGCATCAGGGGACCTGCGTCAGGAGGCCCACTCTATGACACCTGCGTCAGGGGACCTACTTCAGGAGACCTGTGTCAGGAGGCCCACCTTACAACATTTGCATCATGGACCTACCTTAGGAGACACACTTTGGGAGATCTATATCAGAAAACCTGTGTCAGGGGAGCTGCTTTAGGAGACCTGTGAAAGGAGACCTGCGTCAATGTAATCAACTTTAGGAAACCTGTATCAGGAAACCAGCATCAGGAGGCCCACTTTATGACACCTGCGTCCGGAGGCCCACCTTATAACACGTTTTTCAGGGGACCTACCTCAGGAGATGCACTTTAGGAGATCTCTGTCAGGAGAGCTGTGTCAGGGAACTGCTTTAGGAGACCTGTGAAAGGAGAACTGAGCCAGTGGAATCCACTTTGGGAAACCTGCATGAGGAGACCTGCTTCAGGGGACCTGCGTCAGGAGGTCCACTTTCACTGTAAAAAAAAATGTTGTTCTTACGGAATAATACCGGCAGCTGGGTTACCAGAGATATTCAGTAAAAGTACAATTTTACAGTAAATTACATTACAGAATAAAAATGTAAATCAATTTACAGTGATTGAAATCACAGTTGAATCACTTTAAAAACCTGTTAAGTCAACAAAATTTTGCAGTTTAAATATTGTAACTTCCTTGTAAATAAATTAACTTTTTTATGTAATTCTTACATCAGCTAGATGCTTAATGTATATAAATATTTTGTAAAAAAATTGAAAATTATTGAAATAAAACGTGTATGACACTGTAAGAACCACAGGTAAAAGTCCTTTGTTTAGCAGACTTTTTTTGCAAATTGCACAGAAAGTCCTTTCTTATTGTATTGTCTTTTTGTGTATGTTCAACATAGGATTACTGTGAAAACTAAAACTTAAAACTGCAATTTAATCTACTTTATATGGTACTTTTCTTCCTACCTTACCATTAATTCAAGTACCATACATGTGGATATTGTTTTCAAAAACACAAAAATAAAAGTCAATTATTAGATTTTGCAGATAACAATAATCCAACAGTCCTTAAAACAACAAACAGAGAACAGAGTTTTGTTCAACATTTATTGAGAAACAGCTGAGCTGATGCATCTTAACAATACATCTTTTAATTGTCTTACAGAGAAAATTTGTCACATCACCCAATTTGTTGAACATTTTAAGAACATTGTGAATAACAATAGAAAAAAAAAAATAGAAAATGTGCTATTTTAAAATCACAATACAATAGGTATTCTCTAAGAACATTGTAACACTGTAGAATTTATGGGGTCAATCTTGAATATTTCTAAGGTAAATGACAAAACAGATTATAAAATCAAAAATAAATACATTTAATAAATTTTAAACTTGAAAGTACACATTGTAAACTTGAGGGAATTACTGAAACTATAAAAATAAACTGTAAATTTAAAAAAAAAGTAGACTAGAAATAAATATCGAAAATGTAAAAGAAATAGATTTTAAAAGAGGCAAAAAAACTAAACACTTAATTTTTTTCACGTTTAAATTTTCCACATATTTTTCAAATTTCCAATATTTCTTTCAAGTTTAAAATGTGTACTTTTGAGTTTAAAGCTAGTTTTTTATATTTACAACATTATTTTTCAATAGTTCTTTAAGTTTAAAATGGTTACTTTGGAGTTTAAAACTGTATTCAATTTTTTTAAACAAAGTTATTTTTCAAAATTTCAATAATTCCTCCAAGTTTAAAATGTGTACTTTCGAGCTGAAAACTTTTTACACATTTTTTACTTTTTTATGTACAATGACCAATTAAAAAAAAAAAACTTCTCCAAATTTATAATCTGTTTTTTTATCACTTTAAGATGATACAAATTTCACTCCATAACAAGTCCTTAATGTACATGAACATTGTAAATAACTTTAGAAAACCTCAGAAATCTTACAATTCCTTGGATAAACTTGAGGAACATTGTAAAAAAATACAGAAAAAGAAAGAAAACTTACAATTGTTCTCTCTCAAATGGTCAGTCAGTCAATAGTCCATAGAAGCTCACTGAATCCAGTCCACATTCAGGAATCACGCCACTCGTGATCAGAAAGCTCTTGGATGAGGGTAAGGATTCGAGGATTCACAGAGAGGCGTGAAGAATTTTTACTTTCCACTTTGGTTCCTTTTTCCGGATTGATTGAGAAAAAGCATCTATAACAAATGAAAAGCAAAATCACTTTTCTGATTTTATCTTAACATAGTGTCACAGATGTAATATCAGTCTGTTGTGGTACATGAGTGATAAACCTAATTCATGTAAGTATTTCATGCGTCCCTCATTCATTGATGTGCGCAGATGTCCATCGAGGGTAATCAAATACAAAGAAGTATGAATAAACCACGCAAAGATCAGATAACCCACGATTCATTGAATTTCTTCACTTTGACTTTAAGAGCACTGGGAAGAAATCATATTGTGTCAGCACCAAAATTAAAGCATTAAAAATATTGTTGTGTTTTCAAATATAAAACAATTAGGGATGTTACGATACAATCAAGCCACAATTCGATTTGATTCATGGTTTTAAAATCACGATTACGATTTTTTTTATCACAACAGATTAAAGGTATTTTAAGGCCAAGTATGTTTTCTTTCTGTCCCTTACAACAAACTGTTTTCCTAAAAAAAAAAAATTAATAAAATAAACAATTATACATAAATTATACAATTATACGTCAATTATGCATGACGTTTAAGGCACAAATGCAATACATAATGACGTTTGGGGAAAGCATTTCTAAATTTAGGCACAAATTGTTTTTTACATTTTCTGCTTCGATGAACATGTTGGCAAGTTTGAATCTGTTTTTCACAGATTCATGAATTATCGTTACAGCCATAAAAACAATGTTATAAATAAAACAATGGTTTTTGGATTACTCAAAATATTTTAGTTATTTTTTATGTGCTAAATTAGATCAATTTGGCTTTTTTCTTTGTTGTACTTTTTTTTAATCATTCAAGATTGAAGAATTGCCCCTAAGTGGTGCAAAAGTAAAGGTTGTAAAAGTCTGTTATAATAAGACGACCCTTTAAATTGTGTTTTGATATTTTACTGTGCCACAATCTCCCAAATTTAAATAAAATTACCCCAAAATGAGGCTTTTCACACCAATTATGTTAGCCAGGGATGTTCATTCTTGTTCCTCTGTATCTCTTCCCCTGCCAGTTTTCCAGATCTCCAAGCCCAGCTAGCTGTTGATCAGCTAAATCAGATGTCTCCACATACTGATTGAATGAACACGCTTGGTCCAGGTAATCAGCAGCAAACAATTCAGGGAGAGTTGGAAAACAGGCAGGGTGGTAGATCTTGAGGACCAGGGATGAGCAGCCCATGGTGAGATTAAAACCAGATTCATTAGATCAATTAATTACAGGTCATGATTAATTAATCCCACCCAAAAAATAATTGCATGACAGCACTCATAAATATGTACCTTTACAGAAACTCCAGGGTTGAAGCCAGCTCAGTTGGATAATGAATGCTAAAGCAGAAGTAGCTTCCGAACATCAGGCACAGTGCTGAAAAGGACGGGATGTTGTTGTGCACGATGAAACGATCCAAACTCAGCATGAACCTCCTTGAGGAAAAGCAAGACTGTCCTAAAAAGCAAAGAGAATAAAATATGATTAATGGAGATCAACGGATAAAGTAAAAATATCACGTATGTACAATGTGCAAAGACAAAACTTTTAGAATAATGTAACGTTAGAAGAACATGAAACTTCACTTACCACATACAATAACAGTTGGCGTCAAGGGCACCTGGTCAAGCTGGACCTCATCCGCCAGGGATGTATCTTCTATGTAGAAGAACATGGCATCCTCCTTCTCATTGAAATAGCAGAGCAAAAGCAGGAGCATCTCTTTAACATCTTCTGAGCAGCCACTCTGCTCTCCTCGCATCACCTGCAGCCTTGTTAGAGTCTGAAGAAACTTCTTGCTCTTGTTGATGCAAAATGATTTCATGTAGTCAGATCCAATTCCATTCAAAACGAATAGTCCATAGTCTTATCAATGATCCAAATTTTAAAATCAGTGCTGGATAGTGACGTAAAAAATGGTGTTTGGGTTTTAAAGAATTATCAGGAAATAATAACTTTCTTGAGTCCAAATATTCTTGAATCAGAACATCAAGATATGCAATCTGGGGGAAAGATATTTTTTGAGAACATATCAGATCTACAATGTATTTTAACTGAAGAGCTAACTGCCATACTTCATCCTGCAAGTTTTGCACTTTGTCACCAATTAATATCGGTAGCAACCTTAATAAATTCCAATTTTGGATTGCTTGGCCTGAGAGCTTTGATCCTTCTGAGTTGACAGCACATGGTTTTGCTAGTGCCTCAGATCCTTTGTATTTAAACTGTTTGATACGTCTGTTTAAGAGTGTATATGTAAACCATTTCTTTGTTTTAATCATATTTTTTAAGAATAGTGCTACATCATATGACAGGACACCTTTAAATATGTCATGGCCTAAACAAGGTGGCAGGCCAGGCTGACAGACGTGGAAAGACTCAAGTGTATTAAAAACAGAACTTACCTTTAGTCCTTTGTTGTCTTGAGTGTTCTCAGCCTGAAGATTGGAAACAACTGTATCATAGGTCTCTGGAGTACGCAGTGGACCACAAATGTTTGGATTACTTTCAAACTCACCTCGTAATTTCACAATATCTGCAAAAATATTGAGAGCGACTGAAGTTTTCAGTAAACCCACCAATAGTGTGAGAGCCCAAATTATCACCAGCAATACAGTATAAAGCCCCTTTCATTGTTTCTCCATCTACAGTTATCCCATCAGTTTTTAGGACTTTCAGATCTGCCAACAACTCTGAGAAAACCTTGGTTATTCCAAACTGTTTAAGATCTTTTTCAACACACAACAAAACAAGAAACATCTGATCAGTGTTGGATCGCACATAAATTGGCAAGTTTGCCACAGAAAGATAGACTGCAAGAACTTTGTGTGTCTTTTTAGCAGAACCCAGGGGGTTCACAATTTCAAACGCATCTTGGTACAAAATTAACTTCAGGCATTGTGGATTTTCAATAAAAAATTGGTTTGATTTAAAATTATGTCCATCGGTTATATCAGAAAATACATCAGTGTCAGTCTCAGACTGCTGTGAAACTCTGTACTTTCATAAATCGGACTGCAAAAGGTTTTTCAATGTTTGTGTCACTGGGATGTAATAGGCAGACTTTTGTTTCATATTTTCATCTATTCCTAATTTCACTTTTTTTGGTTCTGTATATTTAAACATTTGAGTGAATGTTTGACTCTGTGAATATGTTGTTCTTAGTGGGCCCAGATGACAAACTGAAAACAAATCAGACTCTTTAATACTATTGCAGATTTGTGCAATTGTTTCATCTGCAAAGCCCATGTCTGTTTTTAATGATGAACTAACTTTGGATAATGTATAATCTAGTCCCATCTCGTGCACATTTTGTATTTCCTCAATAACAGTCTGAATGGTTGAAGCAGGAACAAGGAGTTGTCCTTGCAGTTTGAGGTAAAATAGACATAGATTTCTGAGATATGGTTCACTAATGTCCTCACACATATCAGTGTTGACGTTTGTTGGAGTTGTTGGAGTAGCTGCATTTGCGCTTTCCAAAACATTTCCACCATCACTGACATTAGAGGGCTGAGAACGTGTTTCCCTATACATTTCACTGATGCTTTCAGATGAGCATGCTCTATGGTTCCTAGACATGTGAGCAGTAAATGATGACTTTACTTTAAAGACATGTTCACAACCAGTTACAGGACATGACACGGATCTGCTTTCTGCAATGTGGTCTTTTAAATGAGACACAAGGTCTTTCACAGTGTAAAAATTGCGCACACATAGTGAAACTGCACATTTAAAGTTTGCAATAATGGCTGTAGAATCACTCTGTGGTGCAGTCACATTGTGAATGCGATAAAAATGGCCCTTAAAAGCAGAGTAGGTATCTTCCCACAATTAGCACTGACACATTTGAAAAAACATCGAGGCTCATTCCTATGAACTCTGCAATGCAAGACATAACCCTTCAATGTGTCTATGTTTTGATTACAAAAAGCACAAGTTATCATTTTTAGAAGTTAATAGTTGCTTTTACAGCCACAGTCACCGCGAGTAGCACTGACAGAGCTAGCTTAAAACACCTGCAGGATGCACTTAGCTGGAGGAAATAAATTGCGTACTTACCGTGCAAACTTCAAAGTTTTTACTTGAGTCTTTTCCAGAAAATCAAATAGAATGTTGAAAATTGTTCCTACAGATCCTCATATACAAAAAAAATACGGCAGTTGCTCATCAAAAGTCCCCCATTCTCTGCACTTTTCCCGCTTGCCGACTCCTGCTCATTAGTGATGTCAGCCACAGAATTTGAACGAGTCTTCCCTCTCACTGTGTTCAGCCAATGAGAAATCTGTGTCACTTGACCATGTGACACACTGAAATTCAAATCAGGTTACTGCAGGCCTCTCTTCAATATGATGCAGACTAAAATAAAAAATAAAAAAATAAAATATTTTCAGCTTGTAAGTCTAAAAGAAGGGTGATTAAAAAAAAAGAAAAATGTATATGGTCAAATTTGGATCAGCGTAAAGTTAATGAAAAACAAAATTGAAAATTTGAATTAAAAGAAATGAAAATTTAAAAAAACAAGACTTTTTACATTTCAAAAATGAAAAATTGAAAACAGTTTTAAATTCGAAAGTAGCCCTCACTTTTTAAACTTGAAAGAAGTACTGATCCTTTTAAAAATATGAGTAAATTTAAATCTTGAATGACAATTTTTACAAAACTACACCTAGAACTGACAAAAAAAAGTTTATTTGTAATTTCAACTTTTTTTTGTTGAGCTCAAAGGCTCGCCCCCACGTGAAAAATAGGATCAGCTCAGCAGCAAGTACTTGAAAACTGAATTCAAACTGAAAACTGAGCACTGAAAGCAAAAAGGGAAAGGGACTACCTCATTGACGTCAGCTTTGGTGATGTACAGCCCCACTCCAAAATCCACAGCCTCAGCTTCCTCAAGAGAAGGCGTGTCAGTAGGATTGAGGAGATCCTCAAAGTATTCCTTCCATTGCCCGACAATGTCCTCAATCGAAGTCAACAGCCTCCCACCTGCACCGTAAAAAGAGCCTACAGAAAATTGCTTTCCTCTTCTGAGGCGTCAGACCGTTTGCCAGAACCTCTTTGAGGTCATTGCCCACGTGGGCAGTGAAATCCCCCAGGAGGACGATGGAGTCCCCTGTTGGGGCACTTTCCAGTATCCCTCCAAGAAGAGACACCAAGAAGGCCAGGTTTTCCAATCCACTGTTTGGCCAGTAGGTTGGAAACACAGTAGAGAGCTATCCCCCAGCTAACCCTCTCGTCCACCGGTGTGAACTCCAACACTTGACGGCTGAGCTGGTGGCTCACAAGTAAGCCCACCCCAGCTAGCTGCCTCTCAATATTGGCAACTCTAGAATGATAGAGAGTTTAACCCCCCTCGAGGGACTGAGTTTCAGAGCTCAGGCTGAAAATGGAGTTGAGCCCAGCTATATCTAGCCAGTACCTTTTGACCTCTTGCACAAGCTCAGGTTCCTTCTCTTCCAAAGAGATGATGTTCCATGTCTCAAAAATCCAGTTCCATGACCAGGGTTTGAGCCGCCAAGGCACTTGCCTTCAACTGCACCCAAACCACAATGCACCTACCCCTTCTACTTCAGGAGACGCACTTTAGGAGATCTGCATAATTATACCTGTGTCAGGTGAACTGCCTTAGGAGACCTTTGAAAGGAGACCTGCGTCAGTCGAATCCACTTTAGGAAACCTGCATCAGGAGACCTGCGTCAGGGGACCTGCGTCCGGAGGTCCACTTAATTACACCTGCGTCAGGGGACCATTTCTAGGAGACGCACTTTAGGTTATCTCCATCAGGAGAGCTTTGTTAGGGGAGCTGCCTTAGTAGACCTGTGAAAGGGGACCTGCGTCAGAAGAATCCACATTAGGAAACCTGCATCAAGAGATCTGTGTCAGGAGACCTGCGTCAGGAGGCCCACTTTATGACACCTGTTTCAGGGGACCTACTCCAGGAGACGCACTTTAGTAGATCTATATCAGGAGACCTGCTTCAGGGGACCTGCGTCAGGAGGCCCACTTAATTACACCTGCGTCAGGGGACCTACTTCGGGAGACATACTATAGTAGATCTGACACAGATCTTTAGTAGATCTGTGTCAGGGGAGCTGCTTTAGGATTGCTGTGAAAGGAGATCTGCATCAGTGGAATCCACATTAGGAAACCTGCATCAGTAGACCTGTGTCAGGGGACCTGCGCCAGGAGGCCCAGTATATGACACCTGCGTCAAGAGGCCCACCTTATAACACCTGCGTCAGGGGACCTACCTTAGGAGACGTACTTTAGGATATCTCCGACAGGAGAGCTGTGTCAGGGTAACTCCCTTAGGAGACCTGTAAAAGGAGACCTGTGTCCGTGGAATGCACTTTAGGAAACCTGCATCAGGAGGTCTATGTCAGGGGATCTGCGTCAGGAGGCCCAACTTATATCACCTGCGACAGGAGCTCCACTTTATGACACCTGCGTCAGGAAGCCCGCTTTATGACACCTGCGTCAGGGGACCGACTTCAGGAAACGCACTTTAGGAGATCTATACCAGGAGAGCTCTGTCAAGGGAACTGCCTTAGGAGACCTGTGAAAGGAGACCTGCGTCAGTGTAATCAACTTTAGGATACCTGCATCAGGAGACCTGCATAAGGGGACCTGCGTCAGGAGGCCCACTTTATGACACCTGCGTCAGAGGACCTACCTCAGGAGATTTACTTTAGGAGATCTGCGTCAGGAGACATGTGTCAGGGGAACTGCCTTAGGAGACCTGTGAAAGGTGATCTCATTAGTGGAATCCACTTTAGGAAACCTGGATCAGGAGACCTGCGTCAGCGGACCTGCGTCCCGAGGCCCACTTTATGACACCTGTGTCTGGGAACCTACCTCAGAAGACGAACTTTATCAGATCTCCGTCAGGAGAGCTGTGTCAGAAGAGCTGCCTTAAGAGACCTATGAAAGGAGACCTGCCGAAGTGGAAACCACTTTAGGAAACCTGCAATAGGAGACCTGTGTCAGGGTACCTACTTCAGGAGACGCACTTTAATAGATCTATATCAGGAGACCTGTGTCAGGGGAGCTGCTTTAGGATTGCTGTGAAAGGAGACCTGCGTCAGTGGAATCCACTTTATGAAATTTGCATCAGGAGAGTTGTGTCAGGAGGCCCACCTTAAAACAGTTGAATCAGAGGACCGACCTCAGGAGACGCAGTTTAGGAGATCTGCATGTTGAGACCTGTGTCAGGGCAGCTGCATCAGGAGGCCCACTTTATGACACCTGCGTTAGACGAATCCACTTTAGGAAACCTGCATCAGGAGGTCTGCGTCAGGACGCCCAACTTATATCACCTAGGACAGGAGCTCCACTTTATGACACCTGCGTCAGGAAGCCCACTTTATGACACCTGCGTCAGGGGACCTATCTTAGGAGACGCACTTTAAGAGAACTCCTTCAGGAGAGCTTTGTCAGGGGAGCTGCGTTAGGAGACCTGTGAAAGGAGACCTGCGTCAGTCGAATCCACTTTAGGAAACCTGCATCAGCGGACCTGCGTCCCGAGGCCCACCTTATGACACCTGTGTCTGGGAACCTACCTCAGAAGACGAACTTTATCAGATCTCCGTCAGGAGAGCTGTGTCAGGGGAGCTGCCTTAGGAGACCTATGAAAGGAGACCTGCCGAAGTGGAAACCACTTTAAGAAACCTGCAATCGGAGACCTGCAACAGGAGGCTCACTAAATGACACCTGTGCCAGGGGACCAACCTCAGGGGATGCAATTTAAGAGATCTCCGTAGGGAGAGCTGTGTCAGGGGAACTGCCTTTGGACACCTGTGAAAAGAGAACTGAGGCAGTGGAATCCACTTTGGAAAACCTGCATCAGGAGACCTGCTTCGGGGGACCTGCGTCAGGAGGTCCACTTTATGACACCTGTGTCAGGGGACTTACATCAGGAGATCCACGTTTGGAGATCCGCGTCGGAAGACATGTGGCAAGGGAGCTGACTTAGTCGACCTGTGAAAGGAGACCAGCGTCCGTGGAATACACTTTAGTAAACCTGAATCATGAGACCTGCGTTAGGGGACCTGCGTCAAGAGGCCCACTTTATGACACCTGCATCAGGAGGCCCACATTATAACACCTGCGTCAGGGGACTTACCTCAGGAGATTCACTTTAGGAGATCTGCATCAGGAGGCCTGTGTCAGGGGGCCTGCGTCAGGAGGCCCACCTTATTTCACCTGCGTCAGGGGACCTACCTTAGGAGACGCAGTTTAGGAGATCTCCGTCACGAGAGCTCTATCGGGGGGACCTGCGTCAGGAGGCCCACTATATGACACCTGCGTCAGCGGACCTACTTCAGGAGACGCACTTTAGTAGATCTATATCAGGAGACCTGTGTAAGGGGAGCTGCCTGAGGAGACCTGTGAAAGGAGACCTGCCTCAGTGGAATCCACTTTAGGAAATCTGCAGCAGGAGACCTGCGTCAGGGGACCTGCGTCAGGAGGCCCACTATATGACACCTGCGTCAGCGGACCTACTTCAGGAGACGCACTTTAGTAGATCTATATCAGGAGACCTGTGTCAGGGGAGCTGCTTTAGGATTGCTGTAAAAGGAGATCTGTATCAGTGGAATCCACATTAGGAAACATGCATCAGTAGACCTGCATCAGGGGACCTGCGTCAGGAGGCCCACTATATAACACCTGCGTCAGGAGGCCCACCTTATAACATCTGCGTCAGGGGACCTACCTTAGGAGACGCATTTTAAGAGAATTCCTTCAGGAGAGCTTTGTCAGGGGAGCTGCGTTAGGAGACCTGCGCCAGTCGAATCCTTTTTAGGAAACCTGCATCAAGAGACCTGTGTCCGGAGGTCCACTTTATGACACCTGTGTCTGGGAACCTACCTCAGAAGACGAACTTCATCAGATCTCCGTCAGGAGAGCTGTGTCAGGGGAGCTGCCTTAGGAGACCTATGAAAGGAGACCTGCCGAAGTGGCAACCACTTTAAGAAACCTGCAATAGGAGACCTGCAACAGGAGGCTCACTAAATGACACCTGTGCCAGGGGACTAACCTCAGGGGATGCAATTTAAGAGATCTCCGTATGGAGAGCTGTGTCAGGGGAACTGCCTTTGGACACCTGTGAAAGGAGATCTGAGGCAGTGGAATCCACTTTGGGAAACCTGCATCAGGAGACCTGCTTCGGGGGACCTGCGTCAGGAGGTCCACTTTATGACACCTGTGTCAGGGGACTTACCTCAGGAGACCCACGTTTGGAGATCCGCGTTAGAAGACATGTGGCAAAGGAGCTGACTTAGTCAACCTG
The DNA here is from genome assembly GCA_014656515.1 of Oryzias celebensis. Classification (NCBI taxonomy): domain Eukaryota; kingdom Metazoa; phylum Chordata; class Actinopteri; order Beloniformes; family Adrianichthyidae; genus Oryzias; species Oryzias celebensis. Next base: position 14,186 of record BNCR01000215.1, read on the forward strand.
TGAAAGGAGACCAACGTCACTGGAATACACTTTAGTAAACCTGAATCATGAGACCTGCGTCAGGGGACCTTCGTCAGGAGGACCACTTTATGACACCTGCGTCAGAGGACCTACCTCAGGAGATTTACTTTAGGAGATCTGCGTCAGGAAACCTGTGTCAGGGGAGCTGCCTGAGGAGACCTATGAAAGGAGACCTGCCTCAGTGGAATTCACTTTAGGAAATCTGCATCAGGAGACCTGCATCAGGGGATCTGCATCAGGAGACCTGCATCAGGGGATCTGCATCAGGAGACCTGCATCAGGAGACCTGCATCAGGGGACCTGCGTCAGGAGGCCCACTATATGACACCTGCGTCAGGAGGCCCACCTTATAACATCTGCGTCAGGGGACCTACCTTAGGAGACGCACTTTAAGAGAACTCCTTCAGGTGAGCTTTGTCAGGGGAGCTGCGTTAGGAGACCTGTGAAAGGAGACCTGCGTCAGTCGAATCCACTTTAGGAGACCTGCGTCAGCGGACCTGTGTCCCGAGGCCCACTTTATGACACCTGTGTCTGGGAACCTACCTCAGAAGACGAACTTTATAAGATCTCCGTCAGGAGAGCTGTGTCAGGAGACCTGCCGAAGTGGAAACCACTTTAGGAAACCTGCAATAGGAGAACTGCTTCAGGGGACCTGCGTCAGGAGGCACACTTTATGACACCTGCGTCAGGGGACCTACGTCAGGAGACGTAATTTAGTAGATCTATATCAGGAGACCTGTGTCAGGGGAGCTGCCTGAGGAGACCTGTGAAAGGAGACCTGCTTCAGTTGAATCATCTTTAGGAAACCTGAATCAGCAGACCTGCTTCAGGAGACCTTTGTGAGGAGGCCCACTTAATTACACCTGCGTCAAGGGACCTACCTCAGAAGACAAACTTTAGGAGATCTGCATCAGGACACGTGTCAGGGGAGCTGCCTTAGGAGACCTGTGAAAGAACACCTGCCTCTGTGGAATCCATTTAATAAACCTGCATCGGGAGACTGGCGTCAGGGGACCTGCGTCAGGAGGCCCACTTTATGTCACTTGCGTCAGGAGGCCCACCTTACAACACCTGCGTCAGGGGACCTACCTTAGGAGACGTACTTTAGGATATCTCCGACAGGAGAGCTGTGTCAGGGGAACTTCCTTAGGAGACCTGTAAAAGGAGACCTGTGTCCGTGGAATGCACTTTAGGAAACCTGCATCAGGAGACCTGCGTCAGGAGACCCACGTTATGACACCTGCATCAGGAGGCCCACTTTATGACACCTGCGTCAGGAGACCTTCTTCTGGAGATGCACTTTAGGAAATCTTTATCAGGAGACCTGTGTCAGGGGAGCTGCTTAAGGAGTCCTGTGAAAGGAGATCTGCATAAGCGGAATAAACATTAGGAAACATGCATCAGTAGACCTGTTTCGGGGGACCTGCGTCAGGAGGCCCACTTTATGACACCTGCTTCAGGAGGCACACCTTATAAAACCTGCGTAAGGGGACCTACCTTAGGAGATCTACTTTAGGAGAACTCTGTCTGGAGAGCTGTGTTAGGGCAATTGACTTAATAAACCTGTGAAAGGAGATCTGTGTCAGTGGAATCCACTTTAGGGAACCTGCATTAGGAAGCCTGCTTTAGGGGACCTTCGTCACAAGGCCCACTTTATGACACCTGCGTCAGGGGACCTACTTCAGGAGACGCACTTTAAGAGATCTATATATGGAGACCTGTGTCAGGGGAGCTGCGTCAGGGGTACCACTTTATGACACCTGACTCAGTGGAATATAGGTTAGGAAACCTGCATTAGGAGGCCTGCTTTAGGGGACCTTCGTCACAAGGCCCACTTTATGACACCTGCGTCAGGGGACCTACTTCAGGAGACGCACTTTAAGAGATCTATATATGGAGACCTGTGTCAGGGTAGCTGCGTCAGGGGTACCACCTGATTCAGTGGAATATAGGTTAGGAAACCTGCATCAGGAGGCCTGCATCAGGGGACCTGCGTCAGGAGGCCCACTTTATGACACCTGCGTCAGGGGACCATTTTTAGGAGACGCACTTTAGGTTATCTCCGTCAGGAGAGCTTTGTTAGGGGAGCTGCCTTAGAAGAATCTACATTAGGAAACCTGCATGAAGAGATCTGTGTCAGGAGACCTGCGTCAGGAGGCCCACTTTATGACACCTGTTTCAGGGGACCTCTTTCAGGGGACCTGTTTCAGGGGACCTACTCCAGAAGACGCACTTTATAGATCTATATCAGGAGACCTGTGTCAGGGGAGCTGCATCAGGAGACCTGCTTCAGGGGACCTGCGTCAGGGACCGGCGTCAGGGGACCTTCGTCAGGAGGCCCACTATATGACACCTGCATCAGCGGACCTACTTCAGGAGACGCACTTTAGTAGATCTATATCAGGAGACCTGTGTCAGGGGAGCTACTTTAGGATTGCTGTTGAAAGGAGATCTGTATCAGTGGAATCCACATTAGGAAACATGCATCAGTAGACCTGCATCAGGGGACCTGCGTCAGGAGTCCCACTATATGACACCTGCGTCAGGAGGCCCACCTTATAACATCTGCGTCAGGGGACCTACCTTAGGAGACGCATTTTAAGAGAACTCCTTCAGGAGAGCTTTGTCAGGGGAGCTGCGTTAGGAGACCTGCGTCAGTCGAATCCACTTTCGGAAACCTGCATCAAAAGACCTGCGTCCGGAGGACCACTTTATGACACCTGCGTCAGAGGACTTACCTCAGGAGACCCACGTTTAGAGATCCGCGTTGGAAGACATGTGGCAGGGGAGCTGACTTAGTCGACCTGTGAAAGGAGACCAGCGTCACTGGAATTCACTTTAGTAAACCTGAATCATGAGACCTGCGTCAGGGGACCTGCGTCAGGAGGACCACTTTATGACACCTGCGTCAGAGGACCTACCTCAGGATATTTACTTTAGGAGATCTGCGTCAGGAGACCTGTGTCAGGGGAGCTGCCTGAGGAGACCTGTGAAATGAGACCTCCCTCAGTGGAATTCACTTAGGAAATCTGCATCAGGAGACCTGCATCAGGGGATCTGCATCAGGAGACCTGCATCAGGGGACTTGCATCAGGGGACCTGCGTCAGGAGTCCCACTATATGACACCTGCGTCAGGAGGCCCACCTTATAACATCTGCGTCAGGGGACCTACCTTAGGAGACGCATTTTAAGAGAACTCCTTCAGGAGAGCTTTGTCAAGGGAGCTGCGTTAGGAGACCTGCGTCAGTCGAATCCACTTTCGGAAACCTGCATCAAGAGACCTGCGTCCGGAGGACCACTTTATGACACCTGCGTCAGAGGACTTACCTCAGGAGACCCATGTTTAGAGATCCGCGTTGGAAGACATGTGGCAGGGGAGCTGACTTAGTCGACCTGTGAAAGGAGACCAGCGTCACTGGAATTCACTTTAGTAAACCTGAATCATGAGACCTGCGTCAGGGGACCTGCGTCAGGAGGACCACTTTATGACACCTGCGTCAGAGGACCTACCTCAGGATATTTACTTTAGGAGATCTGCGTCAGGAGACCTGTGTCAGGGGAGCTGCCTGAGGAGACCTGTGAAATGAGACCTCCCTCAGTGGAATTCACTTTAGGAAATCTGCATCAGGAGACCTGCATCAGGGGATCTGCATCAGGAGACCTGCATCAGGGGACTTGCATCAGGGGACCTGCGTCAGGAGGCCCACTATATGACACCTGCGTCAGGAGGCCCACCTTATAACATCTGCGTCAGGGGACCTACTTTAGGAGACGCACTTTAAGAGAACTCCTTCAGGTGAGCTTTGTCAGGGGAGTTGCGTTAGGAGACCTGTGAAAGGAGACCTGCGTCAGTCGAATCCACTTTAGGAGACCTGCGTCAGCGGACCTGCGTCCCGAGGCCCACTTTATCACACCTGTGTCTGGGAACCTACCTCAGAAGACGAACTTTATCAGATCTCCGTCAGGAGAGCTGTGTCAGGAGAGCTGCTTTAGGATTGCTGTGAAAGGAGATCTCCATAAGTGGAATCCACATTAGGAAACATGCATCAGGAGTTCTGTGTCAGGGGACCTGCGTCCGGAGGCCCACTTTATCACACCTGTGTCTGGGAACCTACCTCAGAAGACAAACTTTATCAGATCTCCGTCAGGAGAGCTGTGTTAGGGAAGCTGCCTTAGGAGACCTATGAAAGGAGACCTTATGAAGTGGAAACCACTTGAGGAAACCTGCAATAGGAGACCTGCTTCAGGGAACCTGCGTCAGGAGGGACACTTTATGACACCTGCGTCAGGGGACCTACTTCAGGAGACGCAATTTAGTAGATCTATATCAGGAGACTTGTGTCAGGGGAGCTGCCTTAGGAGACCTGTGAAAGGACACCTGCCTCGGTGGAATCCATTTAATAAACCTGCATCAGGAGACCTGCGTCAGGGGACCTACTTCAGGAGACGAACTATAGTAGATCTATATCAGGAGACCTGTGTCAGGAAAACTGCTTTAGGATTGCTGTGAAATGAGATCTCCATCAGTGGAATCCACATTAGGAAACATGCATCAGTAGACCTGAATAAGGAGGCCTACCTTCTTTCACCTGCGTCAGGGACCTACCTCATGAGATTCATTTTAGGAGATCTGCGTCAGGAGACCTGTGAAAGGAGACCTGCGTCAGTCGAATCCAATTTAGGAAACCTGCATCAAGAGACCTGCGTCAGGGGACCCGCGTCAGGAGGCCCACTTTATGACAATTGTGTCAGGAGGCCCACATATTAACACCTGCATCAGAGGACCTATCTCAGGAAATGCACTTTAGGATACTTGCATCAGGAGACCTGTGTCAGGGGAGCTGCGCCAGGAGGCCCACTTTATCAAACTTGCCACAGTGGAATCCACATTAGGAAACCTGCATCAGGGGACGTACTTGAGGAGACGCACTTTAGGAGATGTATATCAGGAGACCTGTGTAAGGGAGCTGCTTTAGGTGTTCTGTGAAAGGAGATCTGCATCAGCGGAATAAACATTAGGAACATGTATCAGTAGACCTGTCTCAGGAGACCTGCGTCAGGAGGCACACCTTATAAAACCTGCGTACGGGGACCTACCTTAGGAGATCTACTTTAGGAGAACTCTGTCTGGAGAGCTGTGTTAGGGCAATTGACTTAACAACCCTGTGAAAGGAGACCTGTGTCAGTGGAATCCACTTTAGGAAACCTGCATCAGGAGGCCTGCATCAGGGGACCTGTGTCGGGAGGCCACTATATGACACCTGCGTCAGCGGACCTATCTCAGGAAATGCACTTTAGGATACTTGCATCAGCAGACCTGTGTCAGGGGAGCTGCTTTAGGATTGCTGTGGAAGGAGATCTGTATCAGTGGAATCCACATTAGGAAACATGCATCAGTAGACCTGCATCAAGGGACCTGCGTCAGGAGGCCCACTATATGACACCTGCGTCAGGGTACCTACTTCAAGAGATGCAATTTAGTAGATCTATATCAGGAGACCTGTGTCAGGGGAGCTGCCTGAGGAAACCTGTGAAAGGACACCTGCCTCAGTGGAATCCACTTTAGGAAAACTGCATCAGTAGACCTGCATCAGGGGACCTGCGTCAAGAGGCCCACTTTGACACCTGCGTCAGAGGACCTACCTCAGGAGATTTACTTTAGGAGATCTGCGTCAGGAAACATGTGTCAGGAAATCTGCTTTAGGATTGATATGAAAGGAGATCTCCATCAGTGGAATCCACTTTAGGAAATCTGCATCAGGAGACCTGCGTCAGGGGACCTGCGTCAGGAGGCCCAATTTATGACACCTGCGTCAGGAGACCTATCTTAGGAGACGCACTTTAAGAGATCTCCTTCAGGAGAGCTTTTGCTGGGGAGCTGCATTAGGAGACCTGTGAAAGGAGACCTGCGTCAGTGGAATCCACTTTAGGAAATCTGCATCAGGAGACCTGCGTCAGGGGACCTGCGTCGGGAGGCACACTATATGACACCTGCGTCAGCGGACCGACTTCAGGAGACGCACTTTAGTAGAGCTATAACAGGAGACCTGTGTCAGGGGAGCTGCTTTAAGATTGCTGTGAAAGGAGATCTGTATCAGTGAAATCCACATTACGAAACATGCATCAGTAGACCTGCATCAAGGGACCTGCGTCAGGAGGCCCACTATATGACACCTGCGTCAGGGGACCTACCTCAGGAGACTTACTTTAGGAGATCTGCGTCAGGAGACAGGTGTCAGGGGAACTGCCTTAGGAGACCTGTGAAAGGAGATCTGCATCAGTGGAATCCACTTTAGGAAACCTGCATCAGGAGACCTGCTTTAGGGGACTAGCGTCAGGAGGCCCACTTTATGACACCTGCATCAGGCGACCTATGTTAGGAAACGCACTTTAAGAGATCTCCTTCAGGAGACCTGTGTCAGGGGAGCTGCTTAAGGAGTTCTATGAAAGGAGATCTGCATCAGCGGAATAAACATTAGGAAACATGCTTCAGTAGACCTGTCTCAGGGACCTGCGTCAGGAGGCCCACTTTATGACACCTGCGTCAGGAGGCACACCTTATAAAACCTGCGTACGGGGACCTACCTTAGGAGATCTACTTTAGGAGAACTCTGTCTGGAGAGCTGAGTTAGGGCAATTGACTTCATAAACCTGTGAAAGGAGACCTGTGTCAGTGGAATCCACTTTAGGAAACCTGCATCAGGAGGCCTGCTTTAGGGGACCCTTGTCTTAAGGCCCACTTTTTGACACCTGCGTCAGGGGACCTACTTCAGGAGATGCACTTTAGGGATCTATATATGGAGACCTGCTTTAGGGGACTAGCGTCAGGAGGCCACTTTATGACACCTGCATCAGGCGACCTATGTTAGGAAACGCACTTTAAGAGATCTCCTTCAGGAGACCTGTGTCAGGGAGCTGCTTTACGATTGCTGTGAAAGGAAATCTGTATCAGTGGATTCCACATTAGGAAACATGCATCAGTAGACCCGCATCAGGGGACCTGCGTCAGGAGGGCCACTATATGACACCTGCGTCAGGAGGCCCACCTTATAACATCTGCGTCAGGGGACCTACCTTAGGAGACGCACTTTAATAGAGCTATATCAGGAGACCTGTGTCAGGGGAGCTGCTTTAGGATTGCTGTGAAAGGAGATCTGCATCAGTGGAATCCACATTAGGAAACCTGCATCAGGAGACCTGCTCCAGGGGACCTGCGTCAGGAGGACCACTTTATGACACCTGCGTCAGGGGACTTACTTCAGGAGACGCAAATTAGTAGATCTATATCAGGAGACCTGTGTCAGGGGAGCTGCCTGAGGAGACCTGTGAAAGGAGACCTGCGTCAGTGGAATCCAGCCTGCGTCAGGAGTCACATTATATGACACCTGCGTCAGCAGACCTACTTCAGGAGACGCACTTTAGTAGATCTATATCAGGAGACCTGTGTCAGGGGAGCTGCTTTACGATTGCTGTGAAAGGAAATCTGTATCAGTGGATTCCACATTAGGAAACATGCATCAGTAGACCCGCATCAGGGGACCTGCGTCAGGAGGGCCACTATATGACACCTGCGTCAGGAGGCCCACCTTATAACATCTGCGTCAGGGGACCTACCTTAGGAGACGCACTTTAAGAAAACTCCTTCAGGAGAGCTTTATCAGGGGAGCTGCGTTAGGAGACCTGTGAAAGGAGACCTGCATCAGGAAACCTGCATCAGGAGACCTGCGTCCAGAGGTCCACTTTATGACACCTGTGTCTGGGAACCTACCTCAGAAGACGAACTTTATCAGATCTCCGTCAGGAGAGCTGTGTCAGGGGAGATGCCTTAGGAGACCTGCCGAAGTGGGAACCACTTTAAGAAACCTGCAATAGGAGACCTGCAACGGGAGGCTCACTAAATGACACCTGTGCCAGGGGACCAACCTCAGAGGATGCAATTTAGGAGATCTCCGTATGGAGAGCTGTGTCAGGGAAACTGCCTTTGGACACCTGTGAAAGGAGAGCTGAGGCAGTGGAATCCACTTTGGGAAACCTTCATCAGGAGACCTGCTTCGGGGACCTGCGTCAGGAGGTCCACTTTATGACACCTGTGTCAGGGACTTACCTCAGGAGACCCATGTTTGGAGATCCGCGTTGGAAGACATGTGGCTGACCTGCGTCAGCGGACCTGCGTCCCGAGGCCCACTTTATGACACCTGTGTTTGGGAACCTACCTCAGAAGACGAACTTTATCCGATCTCCGTCAGGAGAGCTGTGTCAGGAGACCTGCCTTAGGAGACCTATGAAAGGAGACCTTCCATAGTGGAAACCACTTTAGGAAACCTGCAATAGGAAACCTGCTTCAGGGGACCTGCGTCAGAAGGACCACTTTATGACACCTGCGTCAGGGGACCTACTTTAGGAGACGAACTATAGTAGATGTATTTCAGGAGACCTGTGTCAGGGAAGCTGCTTTAGGATTGCTGTGAAAGGAGATTTCCATCAGTGGAATCCACATTAGGAAACATGCATCAGTAGATCTGTGTCAGGGGACCTGCGTCAGGAGGCCCACTTTATGACACCTGCGTCAGAGGACCTACTTCAGGAGATTTACTTTAGGAAATCTGCATCAGGAGACCTGCATCAGCGGACCTGCGTCAGGAGGCCCACTATATGACACCTGCGTCAGCGGACCTACTTCAGGAGACGCACTTTAGTAGATCTATATCAGGAGACCTGTGTCAGGGGAGCTGCTTTAGGATTGCTGTGAAAGGAGATCTGTATCAGAGGAATCCACATTAGGAAACATGCATCAGTAGACCTGCATCAGGGGACCTGCGTCATGAGGCCCACCTTATAACACCTGCGTCAGGGGACCTACCTTAGGAGATGCACTTTAAGAGAACTCCTTCAGGAGAGCTTTATCAGGGGAGCTGCGTGAGGAGACCTGTGAAAGGAGACCTGCGTCAGTTGAATCCACTTTAGGAAACCTGCATCAGGAGACCAGCATCAGGTGTTGGGGGCGAGATGCTGTGAGTATCGCGAGAATCGACGAGACGTGTGTGGTGAGTTAACTTGGCGGCGCGAAAGTGGTTGAACAAACATTTCCACCTGCTTTTTTTTCTTTCCGCCATATAAGTAACAATTACAACAAAATTCATTAAACCTTTAAAAAGATTATTAAGTCCTTGACAGCCTGGAGGACCTGGAGAGCTTCATAGACGAGTGTTATAATACCTTCGTCATGGGGAAGACCAACACCGCCACTCCTTCCTCCAAACGCGGCCGTCCTGAAGACTCTCCCGGGGCCGCCTCTTCTCCAGGCAGCGGCGTCAGTGAAATCCTGGAATCGATTGATAAAAAACTCTCCAGCCTTGATTGCCGTCTAAACTTGCTGGAGATCCTCCATAAAGAATTCCAAGGCCTGCGAGAGTCCCTGGAGTTCAGCCAGCAGCAGGTACAGGAGCTCGCAGCGGAGAACCAGGCCCTCAGAGAGACCGTCCAGACTCTGAGCAGCGACACCGCTCGTCTCTCTGAGGAGAACCGCACCATCAAAGAAACCCTCCTGGACCTTCAGGCGAGGAGCATGAGGGACAACCTGGTCATCTCTGGGATTCCAGAGGAGACGGGAGAAGACCCGGAGGCCACGGTGAAGTCCTTCATGGAGGTCCACCTGAAGCTCCCCAAGGAGGAAGTCCAGAAGATCTCCTTCCACAGAGTTCACCGACTCGGAGGAAGGAGGTCTGACAACCAGCGTCCGAGACCCATAGTGGCTAAATTCGAGCACCACAAACAGAAGGAGCTGGTGAGGAGCCGCGGCCGGGAGCTGAAGGGAACGCACTTCAGCGTCAATGATCAGTTCCCGGCGGAGATCCTCCGGCGCAGGAAGATCCTTTTCCCGCTGAGGAGGAAGCACCTCACCGCCGGGTCTCGAGCTGTTGTTTCGGTAGACAGACTCTACGTGGATGGACGGCTCTTTCGGGACCCCGAGATCACCCCGTGGCTGCGCTGAAGACCCGCAGCTGCTGCGATCAGAACTTCCAGAATGCGCTGATGAAACCAGCTAATCTGATTTAAATTAATGGAAAATCAGCTCATCAATCATCCACACCTCCATCTCGTCAAAGCAGTTTATTTCCCTCCCCTCTCATGTATACGTTGTTTTGTTGTGTTTGTTTTTTCTTGTTTTTCTTTTCTTTTTTTCTCTTTTTATTCCCCACCTCTTCCCCCTCCTCCTCATATTTAAAAGAACTAAAGGCAACACACCCCCGGTAAGTAACCAGTAACGAGTGTGTGCGGGATCGCGTGTACGTGCGCACGTACACGCGATCCCGCACACACTCGCCGACATACCGCAAACACCTCACATAGGCTCATATAGGACACATACAACAAGTAACTCACACAGCCAGTAAACGTTCATGCGCACAAACACACAGCGCTTCTCTGCGCACTGGTCAGCGGGCACGCGCACAGGAATCACAGACGCATGCGTATTACTTAGTATAACACTCAGTCAGTGTAGTCATGTCCAGTCTGAACATCTTTAGCTGGAATGTGCGTGGACTTGGCTCTGGGCCAAAGAGGCTGAAAGTTTTCAACCATCTGAATGATCTAAAAGCAGATCTAGTTTTACTGCAGGAGACCCACTTATCTAAATCAGCTGATCATCTCCTGTGCTGCTCACAATTCCCGTCCATCTACTCAGCTAGTTACAACTCCAAACAAAGAGGAGTTGCTATTTTAATTAATAAAAATATGATATTTACCCATAAGGACACAATTGTTGATTCAGAAGGCAGATTTGTAATTATTAACATATCTGTTCAGAATAAAGATTTCTGTATAGCCAGCATCTATGGTCCCAATGCTGATGAATCCTCCTTCTTTCACAGATTCTTCACTTCACTCTCGGTTCACGCTGACTCCACAATAATTATAGGAGGAGACCTCAACTTGGTCCTTGATGCTGAACTTGACAGACTGAGCACAGCAGGACACCAGCGCACATGGCGATCTGCAAGTATTTTGAAGCAGTACATGGATGAGTTGGGTCTCTGCGACACTTGGCGCTCATGTCACCCAGACGCTAAAGGGTTTACCTTCTTTTCTCCAGTTCACCACTCACAGTCTCGCTTAGACTACTTATTAGTCAGTAATTCTCTTTTAAAAGATATCAAGGATTCCAACATTCATCCAATTATCATTAGTGATCATGCACCAGTTTCTGTAAATATTTCTAGAGATATACCCAAACCTTCAGGCTTAACCTGGAGGTTTAACACTTCTCTGTTAAAAGATCAAGAGTTCATTCAGTTCTTTAAAAAAGAGTGGGCAACCTTCTTGGAATTTAATGATACTCCTGATATTTCACCATGTGTTCTTTGGGAAACAGCAAAAGCAGTGATGAGAGGAAAAATAATCTCTTATTCAACAAATAAAAAACACAAAGAGAAAGCAGATCTATTAGAGATAGAAAATAAAATCAAAGATCTAGAGGCTGCTTATGTTGCTTCTGCACAAGAACACATTCTGGAAGATCTGAAAAATTAAAAGCTTCAGTTAAATGATATCATCAATAGGCAAACACAATTCCAAATACAAAAACTTCAACTCGTAAATTTTGAAAACTCAAACAAATCTGGTAAAGTTTTAGCCAATCAGCTTAAAAGTAATAAAGAAAAAGCAACAATTACTTCTATTATGGACCACACAGGAAATGTCACTCATGACCCGGTTAAAATTAATAAAACATTTAAAGATTTTTATAAAAACTTGTACACATCACAGGTCAATCCATCAGAGCAAAGTATGAACTCATTTCTTAATAATGTAACTCTACCCAGATTAAATGAGGATCAAAGCTCAAACTTAGACTCTCCGCTCTCATTGGCTGAACTTCATGAAGCTCTGTTGCTGATGCCCAACAACAAAGCTCCAGGGCCTGATGGCTTTCCTGCTGAGTTTTATAAGGAATTCTGGGAACAGCTGGCACAAACTTTTTATAAAATGGTTACATTTATCAAGGAAAGCCAATCACTGCCACCAAACATGAATTCAGCTAACATAATCCTCCTTCTTAAACCAGAAAAAGATCCCACAATTCCTTCAAGCTATCGCCCCATTTCTCTAATTAACGCAGACGTAAAAATTATTTGCAAAGCACTCGCACAGAGAATAGAAAAAAATCACTCCTCATATAATTCACCATGATCAAACTGGATTCATTAAAGGTAGACACTCAAGTGATAATGTCCGCAGACTTGTAAACATAATAGATTTTGCCACCATTAAAAACCAGGAAATGACCATACTCTCATTGGACGCTGAAAAAGCATTTGACAGAGTTAACTGGAAGTTCCTCATTGCTGCCCTCCATAAGTTTGGGTTTGGTCTGGGAGCAGAAGACGAACTTCATCAGATCTCCGTCAGGAGAGCTGTGTCAGGGGAGCTGCCTTAGGAGACCTATGAAAGGAGACCTGCCGAAGTGGAAACCACTTTCGGAAACCTGCAATAGGAGACCTGAAATAGGAGGCTCACTAAATGACACCTGTGCCAGGGGACCAACCTCAGGGGATGCAATTTAAGAGATCTCCGTTTGGAGAGCTGTGTCAGGGGAACTGCCTTTGGACACCTGTGAAAGGAGAACTGAGGCAGTGGAAGCCACTTTGGGAAACCTGCATCAGGAGACGTGCTTCGGGGGACCTGCGTCAGGAGGTCCACTTTATGACACCTGTGTCAGGGGACTTACCTCAGGAGACCCACGTTTGGAGATCCACGTCGGAAGACATGTGGCAGGGGAGCTGACTTAGTCGACCTGTGAAAGGAGACCAGCGTCAGTGGAATACACTTTAGTAAACCTGAATCATGAGACCTGCGTCGGGGGACCTGCGTCAGGAGGCCCACTTTATGACACCTGCGTCAGGAGGCCCACCTTAAAACATCTGCGTCAGGGGACCTACCTTAGGAGACGTACTTTTAGAGAACTCCTTCAGGAGAGCTTTGTCAGGGGAGCTGCGTTAGGAGACCTGTGAAAGGAGACCTGCATCAGTCGAATCCACTTTAGGAAACCTACAATAGGAGACCTACTTCAGGGGACCTGCGTCAGGAGGCACACTTTATGACACCTGCGTCAGGGGACCTACTTCAGGAGAAGAACTATAGTAGCTCTATATCAGGAGACCTGTGTCAAGAAATCTGCTTTAGGATTGCTGTGAAAGGAGATCTCCATCAGTGGAATCCACATTAGGAAACATGCATCAGTAGACCTGCATCAGGGGACCTGCGTCAGGAGGCCCACTTTATGACACTTGCGTCAGAGGACCTACATCAGGAGATTTACTTTAGGAGATCTGCGTCAGGAGACATGTGTCAGGGGAACTGCCTTAGGAGACCTGTGAAAGGAGATCTGCATCAGTGGAATCCACTTTAGGAAACCTGCATCAGGAGACCTACGTCAGGAGACGCACTTTAATAGATCTATATCAGGAGACCTGTGTCAGGGGAGCTGCTTTAGGATTCTTGTGAAAGGAGATCTGCATCAGTGGAATCCACATTAGGAAACCTGCATCAGGAGACCTGCTTCAGGGGACCTGCGTCAGGAGGACCACTTTATGGCACCTGCGTCAGCGGACCTACTTCAAGAGACGCACTTTAATAGATCTATATCAGGAGACCTGTGTAAGGGGAGCTGCTTTAGGATTCCTGTGAAAGGAGATCTGCATCAGTGGAATCAACATTAGGAAACCTGCATTAGGAGACCTGCGTCAGGGGACCTACTTCAGGAAATGAACTATAGTAGATCTATATCAGGAGACGTGTGTCAGGGAAGCTGCTTTAGGACTGCTATGAAAGGAGATCTCCATCAGTGGAATCCACTTTAGGAAACCTGTATCAGGAGCCCAGCGTCAGCGGACCTGCGTCCCGAGGCCCACTTTATGACACCTGTGTCTGGGAACCTACCTCAGAAGACGAACTTTATCAGATCTCCATCAAGAGAGCTGTGTCAGGAGAGCTGCCTTGGGAGACCTATGAAAGGAGACCTGCCGAAGTGGAAACCACTTTAGGAAACCTACAATAGCAGACCTGCTTCAGGGGACCTGCGCCAGGAGGCACACTTTATGACACCTGCGTCAGGGGACCTACTTCAGGAGAAGAACTATAGTAGATCTATATCAGGAGTCCTGTGTCAAGAAATCTACTTTAGGATTGCTGTGAAAGGAGATCTCCACCAGTGGAATCCACATTAGGAAACATGCATCAGTAGACCTGCATCAGGGGACCTGCCTCAGGAGGCCCACTTTATGACACTTGCGTCAGAGGACCTACCTCAGGAGATTTACTTTAGGAGATCTGCGTCAGGAGACCTGTCTCAGGGGAGCTGCCTGAGGAAACCTGTGTAAGGAGACCTGCCTCAGTGGAATCCACTTTAGGAAATCTGCATCAGGAGACCTGCATCAGGGGACCTGCGTCAGGAGGCCCACCTTATAACACCTGCGTCAGGGGACCTACCTTAGGAGACGCACTTTAAGAGAACTCCGTAAGGAGAGCTTTATCAGGTGAGCTGCGTTAGGAGACCTGTGAAAGGAGACCTGCGTCAGTCGAATCCACTTTAGGAAACCTGCATCAGGAGACCTGCGTAAGGGGACCTGCGTCCGGAGGTCCACTTTATGACACCTGTGTCTGGGAACCTACCTCAGAAGACGAACTTCATCAGATCTCCGTCAGGAGAGCTGTATCAGGGGAGCTGCCTTAGGAGACCTATGAAAGGAGACCTGCCGAAGTGGAAACCACTTTAGGAAACCTGCAATAGGAGACCTGCAACAGGAGGCTCACTAAACGACACCTGTGCCAGGGGACCAACCTCAGGGGATGCAATTTAAGAGATCTCCGTATGGAGAGCTGTGTCAGGGGAACTGCCTTTGGACACCTGTGAAAGGAGAACTGAGGCAGTGGAATCCACTTTGGGAAACCTGCATCAGGAGACCTGCTTCGGAGGACCTGCGTCAGGAGGTCCACTTTATGACACCTGTGTCAGGGGACGTACCTCAGGAGCCCCACGTTTGGAGATCCACGTCGGAAGACATGTGGCAGGGGAGCTGACTTAGTCGACCGGTGAAAGGAGACCAGCGTCAGTGGAATACACTTTAGTAAACCATCAGAATCAGACTCATGAGACCTGCGTTGGGGGACCTGCGTTAGGAGGCCCACTTTATGACACCTGCGTCAGGAGGCCCACCTTATAACATCTGCGTCAGGGGACCTACCTTAGGAGACGCACTTTAAGAGAACTCCTTCAGGAGAGCTTTGTCAGGGGAGCTGCGTTAGGAGACCTGTGAAAGGAGATCTGCGTCAGTCAAATCCACTTTAGGAAACCTGCATCAAGAGGCCTGCTTTAGGGGACCTTCGTCACAAGGCCCACTATATGACACCTGCGTCAGGGGACTTACTTCAGGAGACGCACTTTAATAGATCTATATCAGGAGACCTGTGTAAGGGGAGCTGCTTTAGGATTCCTGCGAAAGGAGATCTGCATCAGTGGAATCAACTTTAGGAAACCTGCATCAGGAGACCTGCGTCAGGGGACCTGCGTCATGAGGCCCACTTTATGACACCTGCGACAGGGGACCTACCTCAGGAGACGCATTTTAGGAGATCTGCATCAGGAGACCTGTGTCAGGGGAGCTGCGTCAGGGGTACCACTTTATGACACCTGATTCAGTGGAATATAGGTTAGGAAACCTGCATCAGGAGGCCTGCATCAGGGGACCTGCGTCAGGAGGACCACTTTATGACACCTGCATCAGGGGACCTACTTCAGGAGACGAACTTTATCAGATCTCCTTCAGGAGAGTTGTGTCAGGAGAGCTGCCTTAGGAGACCTATGAAAGGAGACCTGCCGAAGTGGAAACCACTTTAAGAAACCTACAATAGGAGACCTGCTTCAGGGGACCTGCGTCAGGAGGCACACTTTATGACAACTGCGTCAGGGGACCTACTTCAGGAGAAGAACTATAGTAGATCTATATCAGGAGACCTGTGTCAGGAAGGCTGCTTTAGGATTGCTGTGAAAGGAGATCTCCATCAGTGGAATCCACATTAAGAAACATGCATCAGTAGACCTGCATCAGGGGACCTGCGTCAGGAGGCCAGCCTTATGACACCTGCGCCGGAGGACCTACCTCAGGAGATTTACTTTAGGAGATCTGCGTCAGGAGACATGTGTCAGGGGAACTGCCTTGGGAGACCTGTGAAAAGAGATCTGCATCAGTGGAATCCACTTTAGGAAACCTGCATCAGGAGACCTGCTTCAGGGGACTAGCGTCAGGAGGCCCACTTTATGACACCTGCGTCAGGGGACCTATCTTAGGAGACGCACTTTAAGAGAACTCCTTCAGGAGAGCTTTGTCAGGAGAGCTGTGTTAGGACACCTGTGAAAGGAGACCTGCGTCAGTCGAATCCACTTTAGGAAACCTACAATAGGAGACCTGCTTCAGATGACCTGCGTCAGGAGGCACACTTTATGACACCTGCATCAGGAGACCTGCTTCAGGGGACCTGCTTCTGGAGGCCCACTTTATGACACCTGCGTCAGGGGACTTATCTTAGGAGATTTACTTTAGGAGATCTGCGTCAGGAAACATGTGTCAGGGAACTGCCTTAGGAGACCTGTGAAAGGAGATCTGCATCAGTGGAATCCACTTTAGGAAAACTGCATCAGTAGACCTGCGTCAGGGGACCTGCGTCAGGAGGCCCACTTTATGTCACCTGCGTCAGGAGGCCCACCTTACAACACCTGCTTCAGGGGACCTACCTTAGGAGACGTACTTTAGGATATCTCCGTCAGGAGAGCTGTGTTAGGGGAACTGCCTTAGGAGACCTGTGAAAGGGGACCTGCGTCAGAAAAATCCACATTAGGAAACCTGCATCAAGAGATCTGTGTCAGGAGACCTGCGCCAGGAGGCCCACTTTATGACACATGTTTCAGGGGACCTACCTCAGAAGACAAACTTTAGGAGATCTGCATCAGGACACATGTGTCAGGAGAGCTGCCTCAGGAGACCTGTGAAAAGAGACCTGCCTCAGTGGAATCCACTTTAGGAAACCTGCATCAGGAGACCTGCGTCAGGGGACCTGCGTCAGGAGGCCAAATTTATGACAATTGTGTCAGGAGTCCCACATAATAACACCTGCGTCAGAGGACCTATCTCAGGAGATGCACTTTAGGATACTTGCATCAGGAGTCCTGTGTCAGGGGAGCTACGCCAGGAGGCCCACTTTATGAAACTTGCCACAGTGGAATCCACATTAGGAAACCTGCATCAGGGGATGTACTTGAGGAGACGCACTTTAGGAGATGTATATCAGGAGACCTGTGTAAGGGGAGCTGCATCAGTGGAATCCACATTAGAAAAATGCATCACTAGGCCTGCGTCAGGGGACCTGCGCCAGGGGACCTGCGTCAGGACGCCCACTATATGACACCTGCGTCAGGAGGCCCACCTTATAACACCTGCGTCAGGGGACCTACCTTAGGAGACGCACTTTAAGTGAACTCCTTCAGGAGAGCTTTATCAGGGGAGCTGCGTTAGGAGACCTATGAAAGGAGACCTGTGAAAGGAGACCTGCGTCAGTCGAATCCACTTTAGGAAACCTGCATTAGGGGACCGGCGTCAGGAGACCTGTGTCAGGAGGCCCACATTATAACACCTGCGTCAGGGGACCTACCTCATGAGATGCACTTTAAGAGATCTTCGTCAGAAGAGCCTTGTCAGGGGAGCTGCGTTAAGAGACCTGTGAAAGGAGACCTGCATCAATGGAATCCACTTTATGAAATTTGCATCAGGAGAGTTGCGTCAGGAGGCCCACCTTAAAACAGTTGCATCAGAGGACCGACCTCAGGAGACGCAGATTAGGAGATCTGCATCTTGAGACCTGTGTCAGGGCAGCTGCATCAGGAGGCCCACTTTAAAACACCTGCGTTAGACAAATCCACTGTAGGAAACCTGCATCAGGAGGTCTGCGTCAGGGGACCTGCGTCAGGAGGCCCAACTTATATCACCTGTGACAGAAGATCCACTTTATGACACCTGCGTCAGGAGGCCCACCTTATAACATCTGCGTCAGGGGACCTACTTCAGGAGACGCACTTTAATAGATCTACATCAGGAGACCTGTTTCAGGGGAGCTGCTTTAGGATTCCTGTAAAAAGAGATCTGCATCAGTGGATTCCACATTAGGAAACCTGCATCAGGAGACCTGCTTCAGGGGACCTGCGTCAGGAGGACCACTTTAAGACACCTGCGTCAGGGGACCTACTTCAGGAGATGAACTATAGTAGATCTATATCAGGAGACGTGTGTCAGGGAAGCTGCTTTAGGGCTGCTATGAAAGGAGATCTCCATCAGTGGAATCCACTTTAGGAAATCTGCATCAAGAGACCTGCGTCAGGGGACCTGCGTCAGGAGGCCCACTTTATGACACCTGCGTCAGGGGACCTACTTCAGGAGCTGCAGTTTAGTAGATCTATATCAGGAGACCTGTGTCAGGGGAGCTGCTTTAGGATTGCTGTAAAAGAAGATCTGTATCAGTGGAATCCACATTAGGAAACATGCATCAGTAGACCTGCATTAAGGGACCTGCGTCAGGAGGCCCACTATATGACACCTGCGTCAGGGGACCTACTTCAGGAGACGCAATTTAGTAGATCTATATCAGGAGACCTGTGTCAGGGGAGCTGCCTGAGGAGACCTGTGAAAGGAGACCTGCCTCAGTGGAATCCACTTTAGAAAATCTGCATCAGGAGACCTGCGTCAGGAGGCCCACTTTATGACACCTGTGTCTGGGAACCTACCTCAGAAGATAAACTTTATCAGATCTCCGTCAGGAGACCTGTGTCAGGGGAGCTGCCTGAGGAGACCTGTGAAAGGAGACCTGGCTCAGTGGAATCCAATTTAGGAAATCTGCATCAGGAGACCTGCGTCATGGGACCTGCGTCAGGAGGCCCACTTTATGACACCTGCGTCAGGGGACCTACTTCAGGAGACGCACTTTAATAGATCTATATCAGGAGACCTGTGTCAGGGGAGCTGCTTTAGGATTGCTGTGAAAGGAGATCTGAATCAGTGGAATCCACATTAGGAAACCTGCATCAGGAGACCTGCTTCAGGGGACCTGCGTCAGGAGGACCCCTTTATGACACCTGCGCCAGAGGACCTACCTCAGGAGACTTACTTCAGGAGATCTGCGTCAGGAGACATGTGTCAGGGGAACTGCCTTAGGAGACCTGTGAAAGGAGACCTGCCTCAGTGGAATCCACTTTAGGAAATCTGCATCAGGAGACCTGCGTCAGGGGACCTGCGTCGGGAGGCCCACTATATGACACCTGCGTCAGCGGACCTACTTCAGGAGACGCACTTTAGTAGACCTATAACAGCAGATCTGTGTCAGGGGAGCTGCTTTAGGATTGCTGTGAAAGGAGATCTGTATCAGTGGAATCCACATTAGGAAACATGCATCAGTAGACCTGCATCAAGGGACCTTCGTCAGGAGGCCCACTATGTGACACCTGCGTCAGGGGACCTACTTCAGGAGATGCAATTTAGTAGATCTATATCAGGAGACCTGTGTCAGGGGAGCTGCCTGAGGAGACCTGTGAAAGGAGACCTGCCTCAGTGGAATCCACTTTAGGAAAACTGCATCAGTAGACCTGCATCAGGGGACCTGCGTCAGGAGGCCCACTTTATGACACCTGCATCAGGGGACCTACTTCAGGAGACGAACTTTATCAGATCTCCATCAGGAGAGCTGTGTCAGGAGAGCTGCCTTAGGAGACCTATGAAAGGAGACCTGCCGAAGTGGAAACCACTTTAAGAAACCTGCAATAGGAAACCTGCTTCAGGGGACCTGCGTCAGG
Source organism: Oryzias celebensis (assembly GCA_014656515.1). Lineage (NCBI taxonomy): Eukaryota > Metazoa > Chordata > Actinopteri > Beloniformes > Adrianichthyidae > Oryzias > Oryzias celebensis. The sequence continues at coordinate 34,102 of BNCR01000215.1, forward strand.
AGGCCTACTTTATGACACCTAGGTCAGGAGATGAACTATAGTAGATCTATATCAGGAGACGTGTGTCAGGGAAGCTGCTCTAGGACTGCTGTAAAAGGAGATCTGTATCAGTGGAATCCACATTAGGAAACATGCATCAGTAGACCTGCATCAGGGGACCTGCGTCAGAAGGCCCACTATATGACACCTGCGTCAGGAGGCCAACCTTTTAACATCTGCGTAAAGGGACCTACTTCAGGAGACGCACTTTAATAGATCTATATCAGGAGACCTGTGTCAGGGGAGCTGCTTTAGGATTCCTGTGAAAGGAGATCTGCATCAGTGGAATCCACATTAGGAAACCTGCATCAGGAGACCTGCTTCAGGGGACCTGCGTCAGGAGGACCACTTTATGACAGCTGCGTCAGCGGACCTACTTCAGGAGACCCAGTTTAGTAGATCTATATCAGGAGACCTGTGTCAGGGGAGCTGCCTAAGGAGACCTGTGAAAGTAGACCTGCCTCAGTGGAATCCACTTTAGGAAATCTGCATCAGGAGACCTGCGTCAGGGGACCTGCATCGGGAGGCCCACTATATGACACCTGCGTCAGGGGACTTACTTCAGGAGACGCACTTTAATAGATCTATATCAGGAGACCTGTGTAAGGGGAGCTGCTTTAGGATTCCTGCGAAAGGAGATCTGCATCAGTGGAATCAACTTTAGGAAACCTGCATCAGGAGACTAGCGTCAGGAGGCCCACTTTATGACACCTGCATCAGGGGACCTATCTTAAGAAACGCACTTTAAGAGATCTCCTTCAGGACACCTGTGTCAGGGGAGCTGCTTAAGGAGTTCTGTGAAAGGAGATCTGCATCAGCGGAATAAACATTAGGAAACATGCATCAGTAGACCTGTCTCAGGGGACCTGCGTCAGGAGGCCCACTTAATGACACCTGCGTCAGGAGGTACACCTTATAAAACCTGCGTACGGGGATCTACCTTAGGAGATCTACTTTAGGAGAACTCTGTCTGGAGAGCTGTGTTAGGGCAATTGACTTAATAAACCTGTGAAAGGAGACCTGTGTCAGTGGAATCCACTTTAGGAAACCTGCATCAGGAGGCCCTCTTTAGGGGACCTTCGTCATAAGGCCCACATTATGACACCTGCGTCAGGGGACCTACTTCAGGAGATTTACTTTAGGAGATCTATATATGGAGACCTGTGTCAGGGGAGCTGCTTTAGGAGTCCTGTGAAAGGAGATCTGCATCAGTGGAATCCACATTAGGAAACCTGCATCAGGAGACCTGCGTCAGGGGACCTGCGTCATGAGGCCCACTTTATGACACCTGCGACAGGGGACCTACCTCAGGAGACGCATTTTAGGAGATCTGCATCAGGAGACCTGTGTCAGGGGAGCTGCGTCACGGGTACCACTTTATGACACCTGATTCAGTGGAATATAGGTTAGGAAACCTGCATCAGGAGGCCTGCATCAGGGGACCTGCGTCAGGAGGACCACTTTATGACACCTGCATCAGGGGACCTACTTCAGGAGACGAACTTTATCAGATCTATATCAGGAGACCTGTGTCAGGAAAGCTGCTTTAGGATTGCTGTGAAAGGAGATCTCCATCAGTGGAATCCACATTAAGAAACATGCATCAGTAGACCTGCATCAGGGGACCTGCGTCAGGAGGCCAGCCTTATGACACTTGCGCCGGAGGACCTACCTCAGGAGATTTACTTTAGGAGATCTGCGTCAGGAGACATGTGTCAGGGGAACTGCCTTTGGAGACCTGTGAAAAGAGATCTGCATCAGTGGAATCCACTTTAGGAAACCTGCATCAGGAGACCTGCTTCAGGGGACTAGCGTCAGGAGGCCCATTTTATGACACCTGCTTCAGGGGACCTATCTTAGGAGACGCACTTTAAGAGAACTCCTTCAGGAGAGCTTTGTCAGGAAAGCTGCGTTAGGAGACCTGTGAAAGGAGACCTGCGTCAGTCGAATCCACTTTAGGAAACCTGCCTCTGGAGACCAGCGTCAGCGGACCTGCGTCCCGAGGCCCACTTTATGACACCTGTGTCTGGGAACCTACCTCAGAAGACGAACTTTATCAGATTTCCGTCAGGAGAGCTGTGTCAGGAGAGCTGCCTTAAGAGACCTATGAAAGGAGACCTGCCGAAGTGGAAACCACTTTAGGAAACCTACAACAGAAGACCTGCTTCAGATGACCTGCGTCAGGAGGCACACTTCATGACACCTGCATCAGGGGAACTACTTCAGGAGACGCACTTTAATAGATCTATATCAGGAGACCTGTGTCAGGGATGCTGCTTTAGGATTGCTGTGAAAGGGGATGTGTATCAGTGGAATCCACATAAGGAAACCTGCATCAGGAGACCTGCTTCAGGGGACCTGCTTCTGGAGGACCACTTTATGACACCTGCGTCAGGGGACCTACTTCAGGAGACGCACTTTAATAGATCTATATCATAAGACCTGTGTCAGGGGAGCTGCTTTAGAATTGCTGTGAAAGGGGATCTGTATCAGTGGAATCCACTTTAGGAAATCTGCATCAGGAGACCTGCGTCAGGGGACCTATCTTAGGAGAAGCACTTTAAGAGATCTCCTTCAGGAGAGCTTTTGCAGGGGAGCTGCGTTAGGAGACCTGTGAAAGGAGACCTGCGTCAGTGGAATCCACTTTAGGAAACATGCATCCATAGACCTGCATCAGGGGACCTGCGTCAGGAGGCCCACTTTATGACACCTGCGTCAGAGGACCTACCTCAGGAGATTTACTTTAGGAGATCTGCGTCAGGAAACATGTGTCAGGGGAACTGCCTTAGGAGACCTGTGAAAGGAGATCTGCATCAGTGGAATCCACTTTAGGAAATCTGCATTAGGAGACCTGCGTCAGGGGACCTGCGTCAGGAGGCCCACTTTATGTCACCTGCGTCAGGAGGCCCACCTTACAACACCTGCTTCAGGGGACCTACCTTACGAGACGTATTTTAGGATATCTCCGTCAGGAGAGCTGTGTTAGGGGAACTGCCTTAGGAGACCTGTGAAAGGGGACCTGCGTCAGAACAATCCACATTAGGAAACCTGCATCAAGAGATCTGTGTCAGGAGACCTGCGTCAGGAGGCCCACTTTATGACACGTGTTTCAGGGGACCTACCTCAGAAGACAAACTTTAGGAGATCTGCATCAGGACACATGTGTCAGGAGAGCTGCCTCAGGAGACCTGTGAAAAGAGACCTGCCTCAGTGGAATCCACATTAGAAAAATGCATCACTAGGCCTGCGTCAGGGGAGCTGCGCCAGGGGACCTGCGTCGGGAGGCCCACTATATGACACCTGCGTCAGGGGACCTACCTTAGGAGACGCACTTTAAGTGAACTCCTTCAGGAGAGCTTTATCAGGGGAGCTGCGTTAGGAGACCTGTGAAAGGAGACCCGCGTCAGTCGAATCCACTTTAGGAAACCTGCATTAGGGGACCGGCGTCAGGAGACCTGTGTCAGGAGGCCCACATTATAACACCTGCGTCAGGGGACCTACCTCATGAGATGCACTTTAAGAGATCTTCGTCAGAAGAGCCTTGTCAGTGGAATCCACTTTATGAAATGTGCATCAGGAGAGTTGCGTCAGGAAGCCCACCTTAAAACAGTTGCATCAGAGGACTGACCTCAGGAGACGCAGATTAGGACATCTGCATCTTGAGACCTGTGTCAGGGCAGCTGCATCAGGAGGCCCACTTTAAAACACCTGCATTAGACGAATCCACTTTAGGAAACCTGCATTAGGAGGTCTGCGTCAGGGGACCTGCGTCAGGAGGCCCAACTTATATCACCTGCGACAGGATATCCACTTTATGACACCTGCGTCAGGAAGCCCACTTTTTGACACCTGCGTCAGGGGACCGACTTCAGGAGACGCACTTTAGGAGATCTTTATCAGGAGAGCTCTGTCATGGGAACTGCCTTAGGAGACCTGTGAAAGGAGACCGGCGTCAGTGTAATCAGATTTAGGATACCTGCATCAGGAGACCTGCTTCAGGAGACCTGCGTCAGGAGGACCACTTTATGACACCTGCGTCAGGGGACCTACTTCAGGAGACGAACTATAGTAGATCTATATCAGGAGACGTGTGTCAGGGAAGCTGCTTTAGGATTGCTGTGAAAGGAGATCTCCATCACTGGAATCCACTTTAGGAAACCTATATCAGGAGACCTCCTTCAGGGGACCTGCGTCAGGAGGCCCACTTTATGACACCTGCGTCAGGGCACCTACTTCAGGAGACGCAGTTTAGTAGATCTATATCAGGAGACGTGTGTCAGGGAAGCTGCTTTAGGACTGCTGTGAAAGAAGATCTCCATCAGTGGAATCCACTTTAGGAAATCTGCATCAGGAGACCTGCGTCAGGAGGCCCACTTTATGACACCTGCGTCAGGGGACCTACTTCAGGAGACGCAGTTTAGTAGATCTATATCAGGAGACCTGTGTCAGGGGAGCTGCTGTAGGATTGCTGTAAAAGGAGATCTGTATCAGTGGAATCCACATTAGGAAACATGCATCAGTAGACCTGCATCAGGGGACCTGCGTCCGAAGGCCCACTATATGACACCTGCGTCAGGAGGCCCACCTTATAACATCTGCGTAAAGGGACCTACCTTAGGAGATCTCTTTTAGGAGAACTCTGTCTGGAGAGCTGTGTTAGGGCAATTGACTTAATAGACCTGTGAAAGGACACCTGTGTCAGTGGTATCCACTTTAGGAAACCTGCATCAGGAGGCCTGCTTCAGGAGGCCTGCGTCAGGAGGCCCACTGTGACACCTGCGTCAGAGGACCTACCTCAGGAGATTTACTTTTGGAGATCTGCGTCAGGAAACATGTCTCAGGGGAACTGCCTTAGGAGACCTGTGAAAGGAGATCTGCATTAGTGGAATCCACTTTAGGAAATCTGCATCAGGAGACCTGCGTCAGGGGACCTACGTCAGGAGGCCTACTTTATGACACCTGCGTCAGGGGACCTATCTTAGGAGACGCACTTTAAGAGATCTCCTTCAGGAGAGCTTTTGCAGGGGAGCTGCGTTAGGAGACATGTGAAAGGAGACCTGCGTCAGTGGAATCCACTTTAAGAAATCTGCATCAGGAGACCTGCGTCAGGGGACCTGCGTCGGGAGGCCCACTTTATGACACCTGTGTCAGGGGACCTACTTCAGGAGATTTACTTTAGGAGATCTGCGTCAGGAAACATGTGTCAGGGGAACTGCCTTAGGAGACCTGTGAAAGGAGATCTGCATTAGTGGAATCCACTTTAGGAAATCTGCATCAGGAGACCTGCATCAGGGGACCTGCGTCAGGAGGCCCACTTTATGACACCTGCGTCAGGGGACCTACTTTAGGAGATGCAATTTAGTAGATCTATATTAGGACACCTGTGTCAGGGGAGCTGCCTGAGGAGACCTGTAAAAGGAGACCTGCCTCAGTGGAATCCACTTTAGGAAATCTGCATCAGTAGACCTGCATCAGGGGACCTGCGTCAGGAGGCCAACTATATGACACCTGCGTCAGGGGACCTACTTCAGGAGACGCAATTTAGTAGATCTATATCAGGAGACCTGTGTCAGGGGAGCTGCCTGAGGAGACCTGTGAAAGGAGACCTGGCTCTGTGGAATCCACTTTAGGAAATCTGCATCAGGAGACCTGCGTCAGGGGACCAGCGTCAGGATGCCCACTTTATGACACCTGCATCAGGGGACCTATCTTAGGAAACGCACTTTAAGAGATCTCCTTCAGGACACCTGTGTCAGGGGAGCTTCTTAAGGAGTTCTGTGAAAGGAGATCTGCATCAGCGGAATAAACATTAGGAAACATGCATCAGTAGACCTGTCTCAGGGGACCTGTGTCAGGAGGCCCACTTAATGACACCTGCGTCAGGAGGTACACCTTATAAAACCTGCGTACGGGGACCTACCTTAGGAGATCTACTGTAGGAGAACTCTGTCTGGAGAGCTGTGTTTGGGCAATTGACTTAATAAACCTGTGAAAGAAGACCTGTGTCAGTGGAATCCACTTTAGGAAACCTGCATCAGGAGGCCCTCTTTAGGGGACCTTTGTCACAAGGCCCACTTTATGACACCTGCGTCAGGGGACCTACTTCAGGAGACGCACTTTAGGAGATCTATATATGGAGACCTGTGTCAGGGGAGCTGCTTTAGGAGTCCTGTGAAAGGAGATCTGCATCAGTGGAATCCACATTAGGAAACCTGCATCAGGAGACCTGCGTCAGGGGACCTGCGTCATGAGGCCCACTTTATGACACCTGCGACAGGGGACCTACCTCAGGAGACGCATTTTAGGAGATCTGCATCAGGAGACCTGTGTCAGGGGAGCTGCGTCAGGGGTACCACTTTATGACACCTGCATCAGGGGACCTACGTCAGGAGACGAACTATAGTAGATCTATATCAGAAGACCTGTGTTAAGAAAGCTGCTTTAGGATTGCTGTGAAAGGAGATCTCCATCAGTGGAATCCACATTAAGAAACATGCATCAGTAGACCTGCATCAGGGGACCTGCGTCAGGAGGCCAGCCTTATGACACCTGCGCCGGAGGACGTACCTCAGGAGATTTACTTTAGGAGATCTGCGTCAGGAGACATGTGTCAGTGGAACTGCCTTGGGAGACCTGTGAAAAGAGATCTGCATCAGTGGAATCCACTTTAGGAAACCTGCATCAGGAGACCTGCTTCAGGGGACTAGCGTCAGGAGGCCCACTTTATGACACCTGCGTCAGGGGACCTATCTTAGAAGACGCACTTTAAGAAAACTCCTTCAGGAGAGCTTTGTCAGGAGAGCTGCGTTAGGAGACCTGTGAAAGGAGACCTGCGTCAGTCGAATCCACTTTAGGAAACCTGCATCTGGAGACCAGCGTCAGCGGACCTGCGTCCCGAGGCCCACTTTATGACACCTGTGTCTGGGAACCTACCTCAGAAGATGAACTTTATCAGATCTCTGTCAGGAGAGCTGTGTCAGGAGAGCTGCCTTAAGAGACCTATGAAAGGAGACCTGCCGAAATGGAAACCACTTTAGGAAACCTACAATAGGAGACTTGCGTCAGGGGACCTGCGTCAGGAGGCCAACTTAATTACACCTGCGTCAGGGGACCTACTTCAGGAGACGCAATTTAGTAGATCTATATCAGGAGAGCTGTGTCAGGGGAGCTGCCTGAGGAGACCTGTGAAAGGAGACCTGCCTCAGTGGAATCCACTTTAGGAAATCTGCATCAGGAGTCCTGCGTCAGGGGACCTGCGTCAGGAGGCCCACTTTATGACACCTGCGTCAGGAGGCCCACCTTATAACACCTGCGTCAGGGGACCTACCTTAGGAGACGTACTTTAGGATATCTCAGACAGTAGAGCTGTGTCAAGGGAACTGCCTTAGGAGACCTGTAAAAGGAGACCTGTGAACGTGGAATGCACTTTAGGAAACCTGCATCAGGAGACCCGCGTCAGGAGACCCACTTTATGACACCTGCATACTTAAAGAGATGCACTTTAGGAGATCTCCGTCACGAGAGCTGTGTCAGGGACCTGCGTTAAGAGACCTGTGAAAGGAGACCTGCGTCAGTGGAATCATCTTTAGGAAACCTGAATCAGCAGACCTGTGAAAGGAGACCTTTGTGAGGAGGCCCACTTAATTACACCTGCGTCAGGGGACCTACCTCAGAAGACAAACTTTAGGAGATCTGCATCAGGACACATGTGTCAGGAGAGCTGCCTTAGGAGACCTGTGAAAGGACACCTGCTTCGGTGGAATCCATTTAATAAACCTGCATCGGGAGACTTGCGTCAGGGGACCTGTGTCAGGAGGCCAACTTAATTACACCTGCGTCAGGGGACCTACTTCGGGAGACATACTATAGTAGATCTATATCAGGAGACCTGTGTCAGGGAAGCTGCTTTAGAATTGCTGTGAAAGGAGATCTCCATCAGTGGAATCCACATTAGTGAACATGCATCAGTAGACTTGTATCAGGGGACCTGCGTTAGGAGGCCCACTTTATGACACCTGCGTCAGAGGACCTACCTCAGGAGATTTACTTTAGGAGATCTGCATCAGGAGACATGTGTCAGGGGAACTGCCTTAGGAGACCTGTGAAAGAAGATCTGCATCAGTGGAATCCACTTTAGGAAACCTGCATAAGGAGACCTGCTTCAGGGGACTAGCGTCAGGACGCCCACTTTATGACACCTGCATCAGGGGACCTAACTTAGGAGACGCATTTTAGTAGATCTATATCAGGGAACCTGTGTCAGGGGAGCTGCATGAGGAGACCTGTGAAAGGAGACCTTTGCGAGGAGGCCCACTTAATTACACCTGCGTCAGGGGACCTACCTCAGAAGACAAACTTTAGGAGATCTGCATCAGGACACATGTGTCAGGAGAGCTGCCTTAGGAGACCTGTGAAAGGACACCTGCTTCGGTGGAATCCATTTAATAAACCTGCATCGGGAGACTTGCGTCAGGGGACCTGTGTCAGGAGGCCAACTTAATTACACCTGCGTCAGGGGACCTACTTCGGGAGACATACTATAGTAGATCTATATCAGGAGACCTGTGTCAGGGAAGCTGCTTTAGAATTGCTGTGAAAGGAGATCTCCATCAGTGGAATCCACATTAGTGAACATGCATCAGTAGACTTGTATCAGGGGACCTGCGTTAGGAGGCCCACTTTATGACACCTGCGTCAGAGGACCTACCTCAGGAGATTTACTTTAGGAGATCTGCATCAGGAGACATGTGTCAGGGGAACTGCCTTAGGAGACCTGTGAAAGAAGATCTGCATCAGTGGAATCCACTTTAGGAAACCTGCATAAGGAGACCTGCTTCAGGGGACTAGCGTCAGGACGCCCACTTTATGACACCTGCATCAGGGGACCTAACTTAGGAGACGCATTTTCGTAGATCTATATCAGGGAAACTGTGTCAGGGGAGCTGCATGAGGAGACCTGTGAAAGGAGACCTTTGTGAGGAGGCCCACTTAATTACACCTGCGTCAGGGGACCTACCTCAGAAGACAAACTTTAGGAGATCTGCATCAGGACACATGTGTCAGGAGAGCTGCCTTAGGAGACCTGTGAAAGGACACCTGCTTCGGTGGAATCCATTTAATAAACCTGCATCGGGAGACTTGCGTCAGGGGACCTGTGTCAGGAGGCCAACTTAATTACACCTGCGTCAGGGGACCTACTTCGGACGACATACTATAGTAGATCTATATCAGGAGACCTGTGTCAGGGAAGCTGCTTTAGAATTGCTGTGAAAGGAGATCTCCATCAGTGGAATCCACATTAGTGAACATGTATCAGTAGACTTGTATCAGGGGACCTGCGTTAGGAGGCCCACTTTATGACACCTGCGTCAGAGGACCTACCTCGGGAGATTTACTTTAGGAGATCTGCATCAGGAGACATGTGTCAGGGGAACTGCCTTAGGAGACCTGTGAAAGAAAATCTGCATCAGTGGAATCCACTTTAGGAAACCTGCATAAGGAGACCTGCTTCAGGGGACTAGCGTCAGGACACCCACTTTATGACACCTGCATCAGGGGACCTAACTTAGGAGACGCATTTTAGTAGATCTATATCAGGGAACCTGTGTCAGGGGAACTGCATGAGGAGACCTGTGAAAGGAGACCTGCCTCAGTGGAATCCACTTTAGGAAATCTGCATCAAGAGACCTGCGTCAGGGAAACTGCCCTAGGAGGCCCACTATATGACACCTGCGTCAGCGGACCTACTTCAGGAGACGCACTTTAGTAGATCTATATCAGGAGACCTGTGTCAGGGGAGCTGCTTTAGGATTGCTGTGAAAGGAGATCTCAATCAGTAGAATCCACTTTAGGAATCCTATATAAGGAGACCTCCTTCGGGGGACCAGCGTCAGGAGGTCCACTTTATGACACCTGCGTCAGGGGACCTACTTCAGGAGACGAACTATAGTAGATCTATATCAGGAGACGTGTGTCAGGGAAGCTGCTTTAGGACTGCCGTGAAAGGAGATCTCCATTAGTGGAATCCACTTTAGGAAATCTGCATCAGGAGACCTGCGTCAGGGGACCTGCGTCAGGAGGCCCACTTTATGACACCTGCGTCAGGGGACCTACTTCAGGAGAGGCACTTTAATAGATCTATATCAGGAGACCTGTGTCAGGAAATCTGCTTTAGGATTGCTATGAAAGGAGATCTCCATCAGTGGAATCCACATTAGGAAACATGCATCAGTAGACCTGCATCAGGGGACCTGCGTCAGGAGACAAACTTTATGACACCTGCATACTTAAAGAGATGCACTTTAGGAGATCTCCGTCACGAGAGCTGTGTCAGGGACCTGCGTTAAGAGACCAGTGAAAGGAGACCTTTGTGAGGAGGCCCACTTAATTACACCTGCGTCAGGGGACCTACCTCAGAAGACAAACTTTAGGAGATCTGCATCAGGACACATGTGTCAGGAGAACTGCCTTAGGAGACCTGTGAAAGGACACCTGCCTCGGTGGAATCCATTTAATAAACCTCCATCGGGAGACTTGCATAAGGGGACCTGCGTCAGGAGGCCCACTATATGACACCTGCGTCAGGAGGCCCACCTTATAACATCTGCGTCAGGGGACCTACTTCAGGAGACGCAATTTAGTAGATCTATATCAGGAGAGCTGTGTCAGGGGAGCTGCCTGAGGAGACCTGTGAAGGGAGACCTGCCTCAGTGGAATCCACTTTAGGAAATCTGCATTAGGAGTCCTGCGTCAGGGGACCTGCGTCAGGAAGCCCACTTTATGACACCTGCGTCAGGGGACCTACTTCAGGAGACGCACTTTAATAGATCTATATCAGGAGACCTGTGTCAGGGGAGCTGCCTGAGGAGACCTGTGAAAGGAGACCTGCCTCAGTGGAATCCACTTTAGGAAATCTGCATTAGGAGTCCTGCGTCAGGGGACCTGCGTCAGGAGGCCCACTTTATGACACCTGCGTCAGGGGACCTACTTCAGGAGACGCACTTTAATAGATCTATATCAGGAGACCTGTGTCAGGGGAGCTGCTTTAGGATTGCTGTGAAAGGAGATCTGCATCAGTGGAATCCACATTAGGAAACCTGCATCAGTAGACCTGTATAAGGGGACCTGCGTCAGGAGGCCCACTATATGACACCTGCGTCAGGAGGCCCACCTTATAACACCTGCGTCAGGGGACCTACCTTAGGAGACGTACTTTAGGATATCTCTGACAGGAGAGCTGTGTCAGGATAACTGCCTTAGGAGACCTGTAAAAGGAGACCTGTGAACGTGGTTTGCACTTTAGGAAACCTGCATCAGGAGACCTGCGTCAGGAGACCCACTTTATGACACCTGCATATTTAAAGAGATGCACTTTAGGAGATCTCCGTCACGAGAGCTGTGTCAGGGACCTGCGTTAAGAGACCTGTGAAAGGAGACCTGCGTCAGTGGAATCATCTTTAGGAAACCTGAATCAGCACACCTGTGAAAGGAGACCTTTGTGAGGAGGCCCACTTAATTACACCTGCGTCAGGGGACCTACCTCAGAAGACAAACTTTAGGAGATCTGCATCAGGACACATGTGTCAGGAGAGCTGCCTTAGGAGACCTGTGAAAGGACACCTGCCTCGGTGGAATCCATTTAATAAACGTGCATCGGGAGACTTGCGTCAGGGGACCTGCGTCAGGAGGCCAACTTTATTACACCTGCGTCAGGGGACCTACTTCGGGAGACATACTATAGTAGATCTATATCAAGAGACCTGTGTCAGGGAAGCTGCTTTAGGATTGCTGTGAAAGGAGATCTCCATCAGTGGAATCCACATTAGCAAACATGCATCAGTAGACCTGTATCAGGGCACCTGCGTTAGGAGGCCCACTTTATGACACCTGCGTCAGAGGACCTACCTCAGGAGATTTACTTTAGGAGATCTGCATCAGGAGACATGTGTCAGGGGAACTGCCTTAGGAGACCTGTGAAAGGAGATCTGCATCAGTGGAATCCAATTTAGGAAACCTGCATAAGGAGACCTGCTTCAGGGGACTAGCGTCAGGAGGCCCACTTTATGACACCTGCGTCAGGGGACCTACTTCAGGAGACGCAATTTAGTAGATCTATATCAGGAGGGCTGTGTCAGGGGAGCTGCCTGAGGAGACCTGTGAAAGGAGACCTGCCTCAGTGGAATCCACTTTAGGAAATCTGCATCAGGAGTCCTGCGTCAGGGGACCTGCGTCAGGAGGCCCACTTTATGACACCTGCGTCAGGGGACCTACTTCAGGAGACGCACTTTAATAGATCTATATCAGGAGACCTGTGTCAGGGGAGCTGCTTTAGGATTGCTGTGAAAGGAGATCTGCATCAGTGGAATCCACATTAGGAAACCTGCATCAGTAGACCTGTATAAGGGGACCTGCGTCAGGAGGCCCACTATATGATACCTGCGTCAGGAGGCCCACCTTATAACATCTGCGTCAAGGGACATAACTTAGGAGACACACTTTAAGAGAACTCCTTCAGGAGAGCTTTGTCAGTGGAGCTACGTTAGGAGACCTGTAAAAGGAGACCTGTGAACGTGGAATGCACTTTAGGAAACCTGCATCAGGAGACCTGCGTCAGGAGACCCACTTTATGACACCTGCATACTTAAAGAGATGCACTTTAGGAGATCTCCGTCACGAGAGCTGTGTCAGGGACCTGCGTTAAGAGACCTGTGAAAGGAGACCTGCGTCAGTGGAATCATCTTTAGGAAACCTGAATCAGCACACCTGTGAAAGGAGACCTTTGTGAGGAGGCCCACTTAATTACACCTGCGTCAGGGGACCTACCTCAGAAAACAAACTTTAGGAGATCTGCATCAGGACACATGTGTCAGGAGAGCTGCCTTAGGAGACCTGTGAAAGGACACCTGCCTCGGTGGAATCCATTTAATAAACCTGCATCGGGAGACTTGCGTCAGGGGACCTGCGTCAGGAGGCCAACTTAATTACACCTGCGTCAGGGGACCTACCTCAGAAGACAAACTTTAGGAGATCTGCATCAGGACATATGTGTCAGGAGAGCTGCCTTAGGAGACCTGTGAAAGGACACCTGCCTCGGTGGAATCCATTTAATAAACCTGCATCAGGAGACTTGCGTCAGGGGACCTGCGTCAGGAGGCCAACTTAATTACACCTGCATCAGGGGACCTACTTCGGGAGACATACTATAGTAGATCTATATCAGGAGACCTGTGTCAGGGAAGCTGCTTTAGGATTGCTGTGAAAGGAGATCTCCATCAGTGGAATCCACATTAGCAAACATGCATCAGTAGACCTGTATCAGGGGACCTGCGTTAGGAGGCCCACTTTATGACACCTGCGTTGGAGGACCTACCTCAGGAGATTTACTTTAGGAGATCTGCATCAGGAGACATGTGTCAGGGGAACTGCCTTAGGAGACCTGTGAAAGGAGGTCTGCATCAGTGGAATCCACTTTAGGAAACTTGCATAAGGAGACCTGTTTCAGGGGACTAGCGTCAGGACGCCCACTTTATGACACCTGCGTGAGGGGACCTACTTCAGGAGACGCAATTTAGTAGATCTATATCAGGAGAGCTGTGTCAGGGGAGCTGCCTGAGGAGACCTGTGAAAGGGGACCTGCGTCAGAACAATCCACATTAGGAAACCTGCATCAAGAGATCTGTGTCAGGAGACCTGCGTCAGGAGGCCCACTTTATGACACATGTTTCAGGGGACCTACCTCAGAAGACAATCTTTAGGAGATCTGCATCAGGACACATGTGTCAGGAGAGCTGCCTCAGGAGACCTGTGAAAAGAGACCTGCCTCAGTGGAACTACTTCAGGAGAAGAACTATAGTAGATCTATATCAAGAGACCTGTGTCAGGAAATCTGCTTTAGGATTGATGTGAAAGGATATCTCCATCAGTGGAATCTACATTAGGAAACCTGCATCAGGAGACCTGCTTCAGGGGACCTGTTTCTGGAGGACCACTTTATGACACCTGCGTCAGAGGACCTACCTTAGGAGATTTACTTTAGGAGATCTGCGTCAGGAGACCTGTGTCAGGGGAGCTGCCTGAGGAGACCTGTGAAAGGAGACCTGCCTCAGTGGAATCCACTTTAGGAAATCTGCATCAGGAGACCTGCGTCAGGGGACCTGCGTCAGGAGGCCCACTTTATGACACCTGCGTCAGGGGACTTATCTTAGGAGTAGCACTTTAAGAGATCTCCTTCAGGAGAGCTTTTGCAGGGGAGCTGCGTTAGGAGACCTGTGAAAGGAGACCTGCGTCAGTGGAATGCACTTTAGGAAACCTGCATCAGGAGACTAGCGTCAGGAGGCCCACTTTATGACACCTGCATCAGGGGACCTATCTTAGGAAACGCACTTTAAGAGATCTCCTTCAGGACACCTGTGTCAGGGGAGCTGCTTAAGAAGTTCTGTGAAAGGAGATCTGCATCAGCGGAATAAACATTAGGAAACATGCATCAGTAGACCTGTCTCAGGGGACCTACGTCAGGAGGCCCACTTAATGACACCTGCGTCAGGAGGTACACCTTATAAAACCTGCGTACGGGGATCTACCTTAGGAGATCTACTTTAGGAGAACTCTGTCTGGAGAGCTGTGTTAGGGCAATTGACTTAATAAACCTGTGAAAGGAGACCTGTGTCAGTGGAATCCACTTTAGGAAACCTGCATCAGGAGGCCCTCTTTAGGGGACCTTCGTCACAAGGCCCACTTTATGACACCTGCGTCAGGGGACCTACATCAGGAGACGCACTTTAGGAGATCTATATATGGAGACCTGTGTCAGGGGAGCTGCTTTAGGAGTCCTGTGAAAGGAGATCTGCATCAGTGGAATCCACATTAGGAAACCTGCATCAGGAGACCTGCGTCAGGGGACCTGCGTCATGAGGCCCACTTTATGACACCTGCGACAGGGGACCTACCTCAGGAGACGCATTTTAGGAGATCTGCATCAGGAGACCTGTGTCAGGGGAGCTGCGTCACGGGTTCCACTTTATGACACCTGATTCAGTGGAATATAGGTTAGGAAACCTGCATCAGGAGGCCTGCATCAGGGGACCTGCGTCAGGAGGACCACTTTATGACACCTGCATCAGGGGACCTACGTCAGGAGACAAACTTTATCAGATCTCCATCAGGAGAGCTGTGTCAGGAGAGCTGCCTTAGGAGACCTATGAAAGGAGACCTGCCGAAGTGGAAACCCCTTTAAGAAACCTGCAATAGGAGACCTGCTTCAGGGGACCTGCGTCAGGAGGCACACTTTATGACACCTGCGTCAGGGGACCTACTTCAGGAGACGAACTATAGTAGATCTATATCAGGAGACCTGTGTCAGGAAAGCTGCTTTAGGATTGCTGTGAAAGGAGATCTCCATCAGTGGAATCCACATTAGGAAACATGCATCAGTAGACCTGCATCAGGGGACCTGCGTCAGGAGGCCAGCCTTATGACACCTGCGCCGGAGGACCTACCTCAGGAGATTTACTTTAGGAAATCTGCGTCAGGAGACCTGTGTCAGGAAAGCTGCTTTAGGATTGCTGTGAAAAGAGATCTGCATCAGTGGAATCCACTTTAGGAAACCTGCATCAGGAGACCTGCTTCAGGGGACTAGCGTCAGGAGGCCCACTTTATGACACCTGCGTCAGGGGACCTATCTTAGGAGACGCACTTTAAGAGAACTCCTTCAGGAGAGCTTTGTCAGGAGAGCTGCGTTAGGAGACCTGTGAAAGGAGACCTGCGTTAGTCGAATCCACTTTAGGAAACCTGCATCTGGAGACCAGCGTCAGCGGACCTGCGTCCCGAGGCCCACTTTATGACACATGTGTCTGGGAACCTACCTCAGAAGACGAACTTTATCAGATCTCCGTCAGGAGAGCTGTGTCAGGAAAGCTGCCTTAAGAGACCTATGAAAGGAGACCTGCCGAAGTGGAAACCACTTTAGGAAACCTACAATAGGAGACCTGCTTCAGATGACCTGCGTCAGGAGGCACACTTTATGACACCTGCATCAGGGGAACTACTTCAGGAGAAGAACTATAGTAGATCTATATTTAGAGACCTGTGTCAGGAAATCTGCTTTAGGATTGCTGTGAAAGGAGATCTCCATCAGTGGAATCCACATTAGGAAACATGCATCAGTAGACCTGCATCAGGGGACCTGCGTCCGGAGGCCCACTTTATGACACCTGCGTCAGGGGACCTACTTCAGGAGACGCACTATAATAGATCTATATCAGGAGACCTGTGTCAGGGATGCTGCTTTAGGATTGCTGTGAAAGGGGATGTGTATCAGTGGAATCCACATTAGGAAACCTGCATCAGGAGACCTGCTTCAGGGGACCTGCTTCTGGAGGACCACTTTATGACACCTGCGTCAGGGGACCTACTTCAGGAGACGAACTATAGTAGATCTATATCAGGAGACCTGTGTCATGGAATCCACTTTAGGAAACCTGCATCAGGAGACCTGCTTCAGGGGACTAGCATCAGGAGGCCCACTTTATGACACCTGCGTCAGGGGACCTATCTTAGGAGACGCACTTTAAGAGAACTCCTTCAGGAGAGCTTTGTCAGGAGAGCTGCGTTAGGAGACCTGTGAAAGGAGACCTGCGTCAGTCGAATCCACTTTAGGAAACCTGCATCTGGAGACCAGTATCAGCGGACCTGTGTCCCGAGGCCCACTTTATGACACCTGTGTCTGGGAACCTACCTCAGAAGACGAACTTTATCAGATCTCCGTCAGGAGAGCTGTGTCAGGAGAGCTGCCTTAAGAGACCTATGAAAGGAGACCTGCAAAAGTTGAAACCACTTTAGGAAACCTACAATAGGAGACCTGCTTCAGATGACCTGCGTCAGGAGGCACACTTTATGACACCTGCATCAGGGGAACTACTTCAGGAGAAGAACTATAGTAGATCTATATCAAGAGACCTGTGTCAGGAAATCTGCTTTAGGATTGCTGTGAAAGGATATCTCCATCAGTGGAATCCACATTAGGAAACCTGCATCAGGAGACCTGCTTCAGGGGACCTGCTTCTGGAGGACCACTTTATGACACCTGCGTCAGAGGACCTACCTCAGGAGATTTACTTTAGGAGATCTGCGTCAGGAGACCTGTGTCAGGGGAGCTGCCTGAGGAGACCTGTGAAAGGAGACCTGCCTTAGTGGAATCCACTTTAGGAAATCTGCATCAGGAGACCTGCGTCAGGGGACCTGCGTCAGGAGGCCCACTTTATGACACCTGCGTCAGGGGACCTATCTTAGGAGAAGCACTTTAAGAGATCTCCTTCAGGAGAGCTTTTGCAGGGGAGCTGCGTTAGGAGACCTGTGAAAGGAGACCTGCGTCAGTGGAATCCACTTTAGGAAACATGCATCCATAGACCTGCATCAGGGGACCTGCGTCAGGAGGCCCACTTTATGACACCTGCGTCAGAGGACCTACCTCAGGAGATTTACTTTAGGAGATCTGCGTCAGGAAACATGTGTCAAGGGAACTGCCTTAGGAGACCTGTGAAAGGAGATCTGCATCAGTGGAATCCACTTTAGGAAACCTGCATTAGGAGACCTGCGTCAGGGGACCTGCGTCAGGAGGCCCACTTTATGTCACCTGCGTCAGGAGGCCCACCTTACAACACCTGCTTCAGGGGACCTACCTTAGGAGACGTACTTTAGGATACCTCCGTCAGGAGAGCTGTGTTAGGGGAACTGCCTTAGGAGACCTGTGAAAGGGGACCTGCGTCAGAACAATCCACATTAGAAAACCTGCATCAAGAGATCTGTGTCAGGAGACCTGCGTCAGGAGGCCCACTTTATGACACATGTTTCAGGGGACCTACCTCAGAAGACAAACTTTAGGAGAGCTGCCTCAGGAGACCTGTGAAAAGAGACCTGCCACAGGAGACCTGTGAAAAGAGACCTGCCTCAGTGGAATCCACTTTAGGAAACCTGCATCAGGAGACCTGCGTCAGGGGACCTGCGTCAGGAGGCCAAATTTATGACAATTGTGTCAGGAGTCCCACATAATAACACCTGCGTCAGAGAACCTATCTCAGGAGATGCACTTTAGGATACTTGCATCAGGAGTCCTGTGTCAGGGGAGCTGCGCCAGGAGGCCCACTTTATGAAACTTGCCACTGTGGAATCCACATTAGGAAACCTGCATCAGGGGATGTACTTGAGGAGACGCACTTTAGGAGATGTATATCAGGAGACCTGTGTAAGGGGAGCTGCTTTAGGTGTTCTGTAAAAGGAGATCTGCATCAGTGGAATCCACATTAGAAAAATGATTCACTAGGCCTGCGTCAGGGGACCTGCGCCAGGGGACCTGCGTCAGGAGGCCCACTATATGACACCTGCGTCAGGAGGCCCACCTTATAACACCTGCGTCAGGGGACCTACCTTAGGAGACGCACTTTAAGTGAACTCCTTCAGGAGAGCTTTATCAGGGGAGCTGCGTTAGGAGACCTGTGAAAGGAGACCTGCGTCAGTCGAATCTACTTTAGGAAACCTGCATTAGGGGACCGGCGTCAGGAGACCTGTGTCAGGAGGCCCACATTATAACACCTGCGTCAGGGGACCTACCTCATGAGATGCACTTTAAGAGATCTTCGTCAGAAGAGCCTTGTCAGGGGAGCTGCGTTAAGAGACCTGTGAAAGGAGACCTGCGTCAGTGGAATCCACTTTATGAAATTTGCATCAGGAGAGTTGCGTCAGGAGGCCCACCTTAAAACAGTTGCATCAGAGGACCGACCTCAGGAGACGCAGATTAGGACATCTGCATCTTGAGACCTGTGTCAGGGCAGCTGCATCAGGAGGCCCACTTTAAAAAACCTGCGTTAGATGAATCCACTTTAGGAAACCTGCTTTAGGAGGTCTGCGTCAGGGGACCTGCGTCATGAGGCCCAACTTATATCACCTGCGACAGGAGATCCACTTTATGACACCTGCGTCAGGAAGCCCACTTTTGACACCTGCGTCAGGGGACCTACTTCAGGAGACGCACTTTAAGAGATCTCTATCAGGAGAGCTCTGTCATGGGAACTGCCTTAGGATACCTGCATCAGGAGACCTGCTTCAGGGGACCTGCGTCAGGAGGACCACTTTATGACACCTGCGTCAGGGGACCTACTTCAGGAGACGAACTATAGTAGATCTATATATGGAGACATGTGTCAGGGAAGCTGCTTTAGGATTGCTGTGAAAGGAGATCTCCATCAGTGGAATCCACTTTAGGAAACCTATATCAGGAGGCCTGCATCAGGGGACCTGCGTCAGGAGGACCACTTTATGACACCTGCATCAGGGGACCTACTTCAGGAGACGAACTTTATCAGATCTCCATCAGGAGAGCTGTGTCAGGAGAGCTGCCTTAGGAGACCTATGAAAGGAGACCTGCCGAAGTGGAAACCCCTTTAAGAAACCTGCAATAGGAGACCTGCTTCAGGGGACCTGCGTCAGGAGGCACACTTTATGACACCTGCGTCAGGGGACCTACTTCAGGAGACGAACTATAGTAGATCTATATCAGGAGACCTGTGTCAGGAAAGCTGCTTTAGGATTGCTGTGAAAGGAGATCTCCATCAGTGGAATCCACATTAGGAAACATGCATCAGTAGACCTGCATCAGGGGACCTGCGTCAGGAGGCCAGCCTTATGACACCTGCGCCGGAGGACCTACCTCAGGAGATTTACTTTAGGAAATCTGCGTCAGGAGACCTGTGTCAGGAAAGCTGCTTTAGGATTGCTGTGAAAAGAGATCTGCATCAGTGGAATCCACTTTAGGAAACCTGCATCAGGAGACCTGCTTCAGGGGACTAGCGTCAGGAGGCCCACTTTATGACACCTGCGTCAGGGGACCTATCTTAGGAGACGCACTTTAAGAGAACTCCTTCAGGAGAGCTTTGTCAGGAGAGCTGCGTTAGGAGACCTGTGAAAGGAGACCTGCGTTAGTCGAATCCACTTTAGGAAACCTGCATCTGGAGACCAGCATCAGCGGACCTGCGTCCCGAGGCCCACTTTATGACACATGTGTCTGGGAACCTACCTCAGAAGACGAACTTTATCAGATCTCCGTCAGGAGAGCTGTGTCAGGAAAGCTGCCTTAAGAGACCTATGAAAGGAGACCTGCCGAAGTGGAAACCACTTTAGGAAACCTACAATAGGAGACCTGCTTCAGATGACCTGCGTCAGGAGGCACACTTTATGACACCTGCATCAGGGGAACTACTTCAGGAGAAGAACTATAGTAGATCTATATTTAGAGACCTGTGTCAGGAAATCTGCTTTAGGATTGCTGTGAAAGGAGATCTCCATCAGTGGAATCCACATTAGGAAACATGCATCAGTAGACCTGCATCAGGGGACCTGCGTCCGGAGGCCCACTTTATGACACCTGCGTCAGGGGACCTACTTCAGGAGACGCACTATAATAGATCTATATCAGGAGACCTGTGTCAGGGATGCTGCTTTAGGATTGCTGTGAAAGGGGATGTGTATCAGTGGAATCCACATTAGGAAACCTGCATCAGGAGACCTGCTTCAGGGGACTTGCTTCTGGAGGACCACTTTATGACACCTGCGTCAGGGGACCTACTTCAGGAGACGAACTATAGTAGATCTATATCAGGAGACCTGTGTCATGGAATCCACTTTAGGAAACCTGCATCAGGAGACCTGCTTCAGGGACTAGCATCAGGAGGCCCACTTTATGACACCTGCGTCAGGGACCTATCTTAGGAGACGCACTTTAAGAGAACTCCTTCAGGAGAGCTTTGTCAGGAGAGCTGCGTTAGGAGACCTGTGAAAGGAGACCTGCGTCAGTCGAATCCACTTTAGGAAACCTGCATCTGGAGACCAGTATCAGCGGACCTGTGTCCCGAGGCCCACTTTATGACACCTGTGTCTGGGAACCTACCTCAGAAGACGAACTTTATCAGATCTCCGTCAGGAGAGCTGTGTCAGGAGAGCTGCCTTAAGAGACCTATGAAAGGAGACCTGCAAAAGTTGAAACCACTTTAGGAAACCTACAATAGGAGACCTGCTTCAGATGACCTGCGTCAGGAGGCACACTTTATGACACCTGCATCAGGGGAACTACTTCAGGAGAAGAACTATAGTAGATCTATATCAAGAGACCTGTGTCAGGAAATCTGCTTTAGGATTGCTGTGAAAGGATATCTCCATCAGTGGAATCCACATTAGGAAACCTGCATCAGGAGACCTGCTTCAGGGGACCTGCTTCTGGAGGACCACTTTATGACACCTGCGTCAGAGGACCTACCTCAGGAGATTTACTTTAGGAGATCTGCGTCAGGAGACCTGTGTCAGGGAGCTGCCTGAGGAGACCTGTGAAAGGAGACCTGCCTTAGTGGAATCCACTTTAGGAAATCTGCATCAGGAGACCTGCGTCAGGGGACCTGCGTCAGGAGGCCCACTTTATGACACCTGCGTCAGGGGACCTATCTTAGGAGAAGCACTTTAAGAGATCTCCTTCAGGAGAGCTTTTGCAGGGGAGCTGCGTTAGGAGACCTGTGAAAGGAGACCTGCGTCAGTGGAATCCACTTTAGGAAACATGCATCCATAGACCTGCATCAGGGACCTGCGTCAGGAGGCCCACTTTATGACACCTGCGTCAGAGGACCTACCTCAGGAGATTTACTTTAGGAGATCTGCGTCAGGAAACATGTGTCAAGGGAACTGCCTTAGGAGACCTGTGAAAGGAGATCTGCATCAGTGGAATCCACTTTAGGAAACCTGCATTAGGAGACCTGCGTCAGGGACCTGCGTCAGGAGGCCCACTTTATGTCACCTGCGTCAGGAGGCCCACCTTACAACACCTGCTTCAGGGGACCTACCTTAGGAGACGTACTTTAGGATACCTCCGTCAGGAGAGCTGTGTTAGGGGAACTGCCTTAGGAGACCTGTGAAAGGGGACCTGCGTCAGAACAATCCACATTAGAAAACCTGCATCAAGAGATCTGTGTCAGGAGACCTGCGTCAGGAGGCCCACTTTATGACACATGTTTCAGGGGACCTACCTCAGAAGACAAACTTTAGGAGAGCTGCCTCAGGAGACCTGTGAAAAGAGACCTGCCACAGGAGACCTGTGAAAAGAGACCTGCCTCAGTGGAATCCACTTTAGGAAACCTGCATCAGGAGACCTGCGTCAGGGGACCTGCGTCAGGAGGCCAAATTTATGACAATTGTGTCAGGAGTCCCACATAATAACACCTGCGTCAGAGAACCTATCTCAGGAGATGCACTTTAGGATACTTGCATCAGGAGTCCTGTGTCAGGGGAGCTGCGCCAGGAGGCCCACTTTATGAAACTTGCCACTGTGGAATCCACATTAGGAAACCTGCATCAGGGATGTACTTGAGGAGACGCACTTTAGGAGATGTATATCAGGAGACCTGTGTAAGGGGAGCTGCTTTAGGTGTTCTGTAAAAGGAGATCTGCATCAGTGGAATCCACATTAGAAAAATGATTCACTAGGCCTGCGTCAGGGGACCTGCGCCAGGGGACCTGCGTCAGGAGGCCCACTATATGACACCTGCGTCAGGAGGCCCACCTTATAACACCTGCGTCAGGGGACCTACCTTAGGAGACGCACTTTAAGTGAACTCCTTCAGGAGAGCTTTATCAGGGGAGCTGCGTTAGGAGACCTGTGAAAGGAGACCTGCGTCAGTCGAATCTACTTTAGGAAACCTGCATTAGGGACCGGCGTCAGGAGACCTGTGTCAGGAGGCCCACATTATAACACCTGCGTCAGGGGACCTACCTCATGAGATGCACTTTAAGAGATCTTCGTCAGAAGAGCCTTGTCAGGGGAGCTGCGTTAAGAGACCTGTGAAAGGAGACCTGCGTCAGTGGAATCCACTTTATGAAATTTGCATCAGGAGAGTTGCGTCAGGAGGCCCACCTTAAAACAGTTGCATCAGAGGACCGACCTCAGGAGACGCAGATTAGGACATCTGCATCTTGAGACCTGTGTCAGGGCAGCTGCATCAGGAGGCCCACTTTAAAAAACCTGCGTTAGATGAATCCACTTTAGGAAACCTGCTTTAGGAGGTCTGCGTCAGGGACCTGCGTCATGAGGCCCAACTTATATCACCTGCGACAGGAGATCCACTTTATGACACCTGCGTCAGGAAGCCCACTTTTGACACCTGCGTCAGGGGACCTACTTCAGGAGACGCACTTTAAGAGATCTCTATCAGGAGAGCTCTGTCATGGGAACTGCCTTAGGATACCTGCATCAGGAGACCTGCTTCAGGGGACCTGCGTCAGGAGGACCACTTTATGACACCTGCGTCAGGGGACCTACTTCAGGAGACGAACTATAGTAGATCTATATATGGAGACGTGTGTCAGGGAAGCTGCTTTAGGATTGCTGTGAAAGGAGATCTCCATCAGTGGAATCCACTTTAGGAAACCTATATCAGGAGACCTCCTTCAGGGGACCTGGGTCAGGAGGCCCACTTTATGACACCTGCGTCAGGGGACCTACTTCAGGAGACGCACTTTAGTAGAGCTATAACAGGAGACCTGTGTCAGGGGAGCTGCTTTAGGATTGCTGTGAAAGGAGATCTGTATCAGAGGAATCCACATTAGGAAACATGCATCAGTAGACCTGCATCAAGGGACCTGCGTCAAGAGGCCCACTATATGACACCTGCGTCAGGGGACCTACTTCAGGAGACGAACTATAGTAGATCTATATCAGGAGACGTGTGTCAGGGAAGCTGCTTTAGGATTGCTGTGAAAGGAGATCTCCATCACTGGAATCCACTTTAGGAAACCTGAATCAGGAGACCTCCTTCAGGGGACCTGCGTCAGGAGGCCCACTTTATGACACCTGCGTCAGGGGACCTACTTCAGGAGACGCAATTTAGTAGATCTATATCAGGAGAGCTGTGTCAGGGGAGCTGCCTGAGGAGACCTGTGAAAGGAGACCTGCCTTAGTGGAATCCACTTTAGGAAATCTGCATCAGGAGTCCTGCGTCAGGGGACCTGCGTCAGGAGGCCCACTTTATGACACCTGCGTCAGGGGACCTACTTCAGGAGACGCACTTTAGTAGATCTATATCAGGAGACCTGTGTCAGAGGAGCTGCTTTAGGATTGCTGTGAAAGGAGATCTGTATCAGTGGAATCCACATTAGGAAACATGCATCAGTAGACCTGCATCAGGGGACCTGCGTCAGGAGGCCCACTATATTATACCTGCGTCAGGAGGCCCACCTTATAACATCTGCGTCAGGGGACGTAACTTAGGAGACACACTTTAAGAGAACTCCTTCAGGAGAGCTTTGTCATGGGAGCTGCGTTAGGAGACCTGTGAAAGGAGACCTGCGTCAGTCGAATCCACTTTAGGAAACCTGCATCAGGAGACCTGCGTCAGGAGGTCCACTTTATGACACCTGTGTCTGGGAACCTACCTCAGAAGTCGAACTTTATCAGATCTCCGTCAGGAGAGCTGTGTCAGGGGAGCTGCCTTAGGAGACCTATGTAAGGAGACCTGCCGAAGTGAAAACCACTTTAGGAAACCTGCAATAGGAGACCTGCAACAGGAGGCTCACTAAATGACACCTGTGCCAGGGGACCAACCCCAGGGGATGCAATTTAAGAGATCTCCGTATGGAGAGCTGTGTCAGGGGAACTGCCTTTGGACACCTGTGAAAGGAGAACTGAGGCAGTGGAATCCACTTTGGGAAACCTGCATCAGGAGACCTGCATCGGGGGACCTGCGTCAGGAGGTCCACTTTATGACACCAGTGTCAGGGGACTTACCTCAGGAGACCCACGTTTGGAGATCCGCGTTTGAAGACATGTGGCAGGGGAGCTGACTTAGTCGACCTGTGAAAGGAGACCAGCGTCAGTGGAATACACTTTAGTAAACCTGAATCATGAGACCTGCGTCAGGGGACCTGCGTCAGGAGGCCCACTTTATGACACCTGCATCAGGAGGTCCACATTATAACACCTGCGTCAGGGGACTTACCTCAGGAGACGCACTTTAGTAGATCTATATCAGGAGACCTGTGTCAGGGGAGCTGCTTTAGCATTGCTGTGAAAGGAGATCTCCATCAGTGGAATCCACATTAGGAAACATGCATCAGTAGACCTGTGTCAGGGGACCAGCGTCAGGAGGCCCACTTTATGACACCTGTTTCAGGGGACCTACTCCAGGAGACGCACTTTAGTAGATCTATATCAGGAGACCTGTGTCAGGGGAGCTACTTTAGGATTGCTGTGAAAGGAGATCTGTATCAGTGGAATCCACATTAGAAAACATGCATCAGTAGACCTGCATCAGGGGACCTGCGTCAGGAGGCCCATTTTATGACACCTGCGTCTGAGGACCTACCTCAGGATATATACTTTAGGAGATCTGTGTCAGGAGACGTGTCAGGGGAACTGCCTTAGGAGACCTGTGAAAGGAGATCTGCATCAGTGGAATCCACTTTAGGAAATCTGCATCAGGAGACCTGTGTCAGGGGAGCTGCTTTAGGATTGCTGTGAAAGGAGATCTGTATCAGAAGGAATCCACATTAGGAAACATGCATCAGTAGACCTGCATCAGGGGACCTGCGTCAGGAGGCCCACTTTATGACACCTGCGTCAGGGGACCTACTTCAGGAGACGCACTTTAATAGATCTATATCAGGACACCTGTGTCAGGGGAGCTGCTTTAGGATTGCTGTGAAAGGAGATCTGCATCAGTGGAATCCACATTAGGAAACCTGCATCAGTAGACCTGCATCAGGGGACCTGCGTCAGGAGGCCCACTATATGACACCTGCGTCAGGAGGCCCACCTTATAACATCTGCGTCAGGGGACCTACTTTAGGAGACGCACTTTAATAGATCTATATCAGGAGACCTGTGTCAGGGGAGCTGCTTTAGGATTGCTGTGAAAGGAGATCTGTATCAGTGGAATCCACTTTAGGAAACCTGAATCAGGAGACCTCCTTCAGGGGACCTGCGTCAGGAGGCCCACTTTATGACACCTGCGTCAGGGGACCTACTTAAGGAGACTCAATTTAGTAGATCTATATCAGGAGAGCTGTGTCAGGGGAGCTGCTTTAGGATTGCTGTGAAAGGAGATCTGTATCAGTGGAATCCACTTTAGGAAACCTGAATCAGGAGACCTCCTTCAGGGGACCTGCGTCAGGAGGCCCACTTTATGACACCTGCGTCAGGGGACCTACTTCAGGAGACGCAATTTAGTAGATCTATATCAGGAGAGCTGTGTCAGGGGAGCTGCCTGAGGAGACCTGTGTAAGGAGACCTGCCTTAGTGGAATCCACTTTAGGAAATCTGCATCAGGAGTCCTGCGTCAGGGGACCTGCGTCAGGAGGCCCACTTTATGACACCTGCGTCAGGGGACCTACTTCAGGAGACGCACTTTAATAGATCTATATCAGGAGACCTGTGTCAGGGGAGCTGCTTTAGGATTGCTGTGAAAGGAGATCTGCATCAGTGGAATCCACATTAGGAAACCTGCATCAGTAGACCTGTATAAGGGGACCTGCGTCAGGTGGCCCACTATTTGACATCTGCGTCAGGAGGCCCACCTTATAACACCTGCGTCAGGGGACCTACCTTAGGAGATGTACTTTAGGATATCTCCGACAGGAGAGCTGTGTCAGGGGAACTGCCTTAGGAGACCTGTAAAAGGAGATCTGTGAACGTGGAATGCACTTTAGGAAACCTGCATCAGGAGACCTGCGTCAGGAGACCCATTTTATGACACCTGCATACATAAAGAGATGCACTTTAGGAGACCTCCGTCACGAGAGCTGTGTCAGGGACCTGCGTTAAGAGACCTGTGAAAGGAGACCTGCGTCAGTGGAATAATCTTTAGGAAACCTTAATCAGCAGACCTGTGAAAGGAGACCTTTGTGAGGAGGCCCACTTAATTACACCTGTGTCAGGGGACCTACCTCAGAAGACAAACTTTAGGATATCTGCATCAGGACACATGTGTCAGGAGAGCTGCCTTAGGAGACCTGTGAAAGGACACCTGCCTCGGTGGAATCCATTTAATAGACCTGCATCGGGAGACGTGCGTCAGGGGACCTGCGTCAGGAGGCCCACTTTATGTCACCTGCGTCAGGGGACCTACTTCGGGAGACATACTATAGTAGATCTATATCAGGAGACCTGTGTCAGGGAAGCTGCTTTAGGATTGCTGTGAAAGGAGATCTCCATCAGTGGAATCCACATTAGCAAACAT
Source organism: Oryzias celebensis (assembly GCA_014656515.1). Classification (NCBI taxonomy): domain Eukaryota; kingdom Metazoa; phylum Chordata; class Actinopteri; order Beloniformes; family Adrianichthyidae; genus Oryzias; species Oryzias celebensis. Next base: position 61,401 of record BNCR01000215.1, read on the forward strand.
GCATCAGTAGACCTGTATCAGGGGACCTGCGTTAGGAGGCCCACTTTATGACACCTTCGTCAGAGGACCTACCTCAGGAGATTTACTTTAGGAGATCTGCATCAGGAGACATGTGTCAGGGGAACTGCCTTAGGAGACCTGTGAAAGGAGATCTGCATCAGTGGAATCCACTTCAGGAAACCTGCATAAGGAGACCTGTTTCAGGGGACTAGCGTCAGGACGCCCTCTTTATGACACCTGCATCAGGGGACCTATCTTAGGAGACGCATTTTAGTAGATCTATATCAGGGAATCTGTGTCAGGGGAGCTGCATGAGGAGACCTGTGAAAGGAGACCTGCCTCAGTGGAATCCACTTTAGGAAATCTGCATCAGGAGACCTGCGTCAGGGGAACTGCCTTAGGAGGCCCACTATATGACACCTGCGTCAGCGGACCTACTTCAGGAGACGCACTTTAGTAGATCTATATCAGGAGACCTGTGTCAGGGGAGCTGCCTGAGGAGACCTGTGAAAGGAGACCTGCCTTAATGGAATCCACTTTAGGAAATCTGCATCAGTAGACCTGTATAAGGGGACCTGTGTCAGGAGGGCCACTATATGACACCTGCGTCAGGAGGCCCACCTTATAACACCTGCGTCAGGTGACCTACTCCAGGAGACGCACTTTAGTAGATCTATATCAGGAGACCTGTGTCAGGGGAGCTACTTTAGGATTGCTGTGAAAGGAGATCTGTATCAGTGGAATCCACATTAGGAAACATGCATCAGTAGACCTGCATCAGGGGACCTGCGTCAGGAGGCCCATTTTATGACACATGCGTCAGGGGACCTACTTCAGGAGACGCAATTTAGTAGATCTATATCAGGAGAGCTGTGTCAGGGGAGCTGCCTGAGGAGACCTGTGAAAGGAGACCTGCCTTAATGGAATCCACTTTAGGAAATCTGCATCAGGAGTCCTGCGTCAGGGGACCTGCGTCAGGAGTCCCACTTTATGACACCTGCGTCAGGGGACCTACTTCAGGAGACGCACTTTAATAGATCTATATCAGGAGACCTGTGTCAGGGGAGCTGCTTTAGGATTGCTGTGAAAGGAGATCTGCATCAGTGGAATCCACATTAGGAAACCTGCATCAGTAGACCTGTATAAGGGACCTGTGTCAGGAGGGCCACTTATATGACACCTGCGTCAGAGGCCACCTTATAACACCTGCGTCAGGTGACCTACCTTAGGAGACGTACTTTAGGATATCTCCGACAGGAGAGCTGTGTCAGGGGAACTGCCTTAGGAGACCTGTAAAAGGAGACCTGTGTCCGTGAATTGCACTTTAGGAAACCTGCATCAGGAGACCTGCGTCAGGAGACCCACTTTATGACACCTGCATCAGGAGGCCCACTTTATGACACCTGAGTCAGGGGACCTACTTCTGGAGATGCACTTTAGGAGATCTTTATCAGGAGACCTGTGTCAGGGGAGCTGCTTAAGGAGTCTTGTGAAAGGAGATCTGCATCAGCGGAATAAACATTAGGAAACATGCATCAGTAGACCTGTCTCAGGGACCTGCGTCAGGAGGCCCACTTTATGAACCTGCGTCAGGGCACACCTTATAAAACCTGCGTAAGGGGACCTACCTTAGGAGATCTGCTTTAGGAGAACTCTGTCTGGAGAGCTGTGTTAGGGCAATTACTTAAAAAACCTGTAAAAGGAGACCTGTGTCACTGGAATCCACTTTAGGAAACCTGCATCAGGAGGCCCTCTTTAGGGGACCTTCGTCACAAGGCCCACTTTCTGACACCTGCGTCAGGGGACCTACTTCAGGAGACGCACTTTAAGAGATCTATATATGGAGACCTATTTCAGGGGAGCTGCGTCAGGGAACCTACCTTATGACACCTGATTCAGTGGAATATAGGTTAGGAAACCTACATCAGGAGGCATGCATCAGGGGACCTGCGTCAGGAGGCCTACTTTATGACACCTGCATCAGGGGACCATTTTTAGGAGACGCACTTTAGGTTATCTCCGTGAGGAGAGCTTTGTTAGGGGAGCTGCCTTAGGAGACCTGTGAAAGGGACCTGGTCAGAAGAATCCACATTAGGAAACCTGCATCAAGAGATCCGTGTCAGGAGACCTGCGTCAGGAGGCC
>BNCR01000216.1:0-63515 GCA_014656515.1 Oryzias celebensis
ATTGCCTCAAAAGGTTGTGCAACAAATATTAAGTTATGGGTACCATCATTTTTGTCCAGGCCTGTTTCATTAGTTTGTTTTTTTTTAATAATTATGTTAATCAGCAATTCAATAGTGATGGCTGATTTTGATTATTTAATTTTCAAGAATTTTTTATTTATTGTTACTTTTGTAAGTTTCAAGTGATTTCAGTGAGAATTGTGGGTTTTTCCTTCTTTAACTGAGGGGTACCAACAATTTTGTCCACGTGTGTATCTACCACCTTGTCTATGTGCCCCACACAGACTTACCCGTTTTTAACCTGCAGACAGCCCATATCCACCCAAAAGGGGAGTCCTGACTACAGCTTAAGGAAGTGTGTTTGGTCCTGCGTCAGTCTGGTGACCTGTTCAGGGTTTATCCCGCATTTGCCCAACAAGAGCTGGGATGGCTCCAGCAGTCAGGTGACCCCGAAAGGGAGTCAGCAGGTTCTGAAGATGGATGAAGGATCTTAATAGTGTTGTATTAGTTGCTGTTTAAATATTATAAGTTGCTGTTTAAATATTAGAAAGGATTATTGATTCACAGTTTAGCCTGTTTTTAACAAAAGAAGATGTTGACTTATTCTTTGTTGCTCCGGGCCATTATCTGAGATCAATCAAAACAATAAACTGAAAAATACTTGGTCCACATTCATATATCTCATTATATTTTTTCTTTGAATCTTGTAGATTACTACAATGGACAGGTGAAGGGAATTTGTTGTTGTTTTTTTTTCTTTTTATAAATCTTTTTAGTAAAAGAACCCTAAAACTGTGCTTACATTTTCCTTTTTGAAGTGCCAAGTTATTGCAGCAAATGGTGAGTGGTTTTAATGCATGTTGACATTTATTCACAGTAATTCATAGTTCTTAGTTGACACTTTTAAGAAAACTAATGTCATACTTTTTCAGAGTCAAATACATGTATTGGAGTAAACAGATAAACCTTTTTTTCAAGTATTTTTTAACAAAGTATCTAACTTTAAAGTGAAACTAAAAAGGTAAAGATATTTATATTTCTTAATTCAAAATGACAGCACAGATCTTCAAGTCTACCTTGACAGTGGAAAGATGAGCGGACGCTTCTGTAACTTTTCTGTGGAAGAGTTTGCTTGTGCCGCTGTAAGACAGCAAAACATTCTAAACTACTGTTGTCAAGGGGATTCATGGAATGATTTCACTTTCTAATGTTGAACAGCTCTCAGCCTTAACAGCACAGGACCTGGCAGAGATTATCAAGTGTGATCTGTCATCAAACTAAAGTGGGTCCATATCAGCCTGGAATCTTCTCTTCTGTAAAAACTACCAGGATCCTGAATGCAGCTCTGAATCTTCTGACCACTGCAGTAGGAATAACTTTTAGTTCAATCTTTGGCATCCATTGAACAAATATAATAATAAATTTGACTTGCAACAAAAATGTATATTTCAATATTTTTTATATTTCTTTGAATGGTCATTTCCATGATGATTTATCAAGCTTCCAAACCATTTATATGTTTGTTGCAGACCATCAACCCAACATTCCTTCAGTGTCAGTGATTTTGGACGGCTTACTATCAACCAGTCCAGATCTGTTCAGCACAAACACACTAATAATCTTTCTGAGCTGCAGCTGTGGTTTAATGTTCGCCTTCCTGTTCTTGCCCGCTGTTTTCACCAACTTTCTCTCAAGTCTTGCAGCAAAGGATTTGCAGTGCAGCTCCTACCAATATATACTGGTAGCATTACAACAAATAATACTTGGACAATTTCAAAGAATCTGACCAATTCCTTTCTAATGTCATAGTATTATCTGTTTTGTAATAATGGTTTGTCCTAATCATGTCTTTTAAAAATAGCTTGCAAATATTGAGTGAAGTACAACCCCAGATGACTCCTTCTAGGCAAGAATCTGTGTACACACAATTCATCAAGATTTACCTGAGCAGAAAGGATGCTGCAGGTGAGCCCTAAGAAACTAAATTATATACATATAACAACAAGGCTAAATTACAATGTTCTGTATGGGAAGAAACTTTCCATACAACAGTTTTTGTTGTTCAATTAAAACAAAAAAAAATTATATCAATAAAACAAACACAGAACTTATTCTCTTTACTTTTTTTGCAAAAAAAAAATGATTGAGGCAGTTTCCTGACCATGTATTATGTTACCTAAAGACGTTTATAGTTGGCTTCTTGTAATGTCCCAGCTTTAGTCCTGACCTGACAATATTTTGTGCTCCTGTGCTTCAGATCCTGGCAGTTGTGTTACTGTAGCTTCAAGATCGAATGCGCCCCCTGCTGGTGAACATGGCACCTGACCATGTGACTCCATACTATAATAAACTGGCAGGAAGAAACTGCAGCATTGAGGAGCAGAGTGAGTGTAAAACAAGAAACATGAGACAATAATTTGCTTTTGCTTCTGTTCCAATAATACCTTCAAGTCTTTTTTATAACTTTAATTAAACCAAATATTTTATTTTTCTATTTTAGTGTAAATCTGCTCAACCTGACCATCTCATCTCTGAGTAATGACACACAGACAGAAGTTCAAAGTAGTATCATCCAGGCTCTTCAAGGTAACTAAACCACATGAAGAAGAAACAAATCTTTGCATATTTTTCTACAATTTTAATTGCTAAAAAGAATAAAAATGATCCAAACTTTACATTTCGTTCGACTGTAAATTGATTTAATGTAGGTCCATCACCTCTTCGCTGCTATGGTGACAACTACAGCTTCAGGTTCTACCGTTTCCTGAGGAGATCATTCATAGGATTCCAGTTCCCCAACCTGAACACCTTCTTGTCCCTCATGCCTCAAGACAGAAAGCAACAGGTATGTGAACATGAAAGCTTTCTGGAGGAAACTCTGAAATAATCATACAGAAACACAAAATCAAGTAACTTTTCTTTTGTTTGTGTCTCCCCTGTAGCTGATAAACTCCATGCCTCCATCAGATCTTGGGGATTTCTTGCGTCAAACTAATGTTGTTGGACAAGAATCTGAGCTCTGTCAGCTTTACAGCAGCTACCTCCAGATCCCAGTGTTTCTACAGACTGTATGTACAAACACTCACAAACACACAAAACAAAGCACAAAGAGTTGAACCTGAATGTTCTCTGCAGGAGTCACTGCAGAGCAGGTGAGACAGAGAACTCTGCCTGGCGTTTGGCCCATGGCTCTCAGGAGCTCCAGCAGGTCAGAGGTTAACGCCTGGTTTGATCGAGGTCTCCCCAATGACTTGGTCTTCCTCACTAAGACTCAGATCAGCCAGATCACCTCAATCAACGCCTCATGCTTGGCCTTCCAAAAGATGTATGTTTTTTTGAATTTACAAATCCATGCTCCTGTTAAATGAAGACATAACATCTGTGTTCTTCTGAGAACGGTTCTCATGAGTTCATTCTGTGTTTTTTTTTTCATTGTTTCTATTTTTTGTTCCTACAACTACTCTGCTGCTGTATTCACAAAACAGGATGTTTACAACAACATGAAGGCTTACCTGTCATCAAGTCAGTTTTTGAAGACACAGAATATTTATTTATATTTATTTAGAAATAAAATACAAAAAAGTCTTAACTATTATTTTATTTAAAAATAAAATACATGCTTTGCTTCAATAAAAGAAAATTAGAAAATTCTGTTGCATATCTACAAGTAAAATGGTTTGATACTTCTATAAATTTTAAATCTGGTGTGCCTTATTTACAGTTAACAGAGAATTGTGTTATTTTTAGATAATTACAGTTACTCTTTAGTTTAATAGATAAAAGCATAACCTGATTATTTTTAAAATCATTTTTTTTCCACATAGCCACGGCACCAAAGTGCTAAGACAGCAACAACCCAGAACTGAGCTCCACAGCCTGGTTTGCAGAGTACATCGGTTCTTTCATGTCTTTCCTCACTGTGGCGGATCTTCAGTCATTTGGATCTACAGAGGTATTTTATCTCATTAACAGATTGTTGTAATCCTGTACTTCTTTTATTTACTGTGAGGGAAATTCTGAACAAAACAGATTTTTGCTTTACAGAACTGACTGCATCTTCTCTTTTCAGGTTCCGCGAGTTTTCACAGTGAATACTCAGAATATTGCACTCCTCAATCATCCCAACGTGGACCTGACATTAATCAGCTTCTACACTCAGTTAGTTTGTGAGCAAGTCAGCAACTTTAATCCACTCCTGTAAGTCTAAAGCTTTAAAATATGTTGTTAGTTTACCAGCTACAAATCCTCCACACATAATTAGAAACACTCACTGTACAAACTGCATGTGACCTTAAACTCTACAAACTGTTTTTGCTTTTTAGTCTTCCTTCAGTGAGTCAGTGCTGCGCTCCTGGTCCTGTGTTCACCCAATTAAATGCATCAATCAGTATGAAAGTTTTAGAAATCCTCAATGACGTCTGTACTAGTCTGGATGAGCAGGTAATAAACACACGCTTAAAAACGTTGTTATGATTCACAGTCTTGTTAGAAATACTTCTACATAAAAGGTTTATGTAACCATGCTGTTGTTTTTTTTGAGCAATGAAGAGGTAATTACTGGGAAACTACAAATCACTAAAGTCTAGGAATCAGTTTAACACATGCATTTAAACCCCAACACTGAGGCTGCAAGGACCTTATTTCTAAGCTTCTTTTAATACAAACGCTATCTGACAGACACTTGTGTGTACTGAGCACCCCTCCCACTTCCTTTCTATATGCAAGCATGTAAAGTAGCTTTACTTGTTCATAATAAAAATAAAAATGGGCACTTAAACAAGGAAAAAAGTATTTAGTTATTACTTTGAAATGTATTTTATTTTTAAACTATTTCGCTTAATTATGGGCTGCAAAGTTTGGATTGAATTTGAGTTTCAGGTAATCAGGAGGTAATAGGGAAAGAATACTGCGGAAATGACAGGGTGGTAGATTGGAGGGTCCTTCCATCCAACCTTTTTCTCAACCCGCTGCATCCTTTTTGGAGTCATTGGGGTCAGAATTGATTTAACCAAAAAAAAAGAAACCAACTTAAAAAGCCAGCCCAGTTCTAGAACAACATTCTTTGGACAAATGAGACTAAGATCGACCTGTACCAGAATGTTAGGAAGAAGAAAGTTTGGAGAAGAATTGCAACACCTCATGCTCCGAAGCACACATTTCAGTAAAACATGGTGGAGGCAGTGTCATGGTACGGCATGGATTCTGTGGATAATTAATGGCAATGAGTCACTTGTGTTGATTGATGCTGCGACAAAAGACATAATGAGCCGGAATTCCCAAGTGTAGAGGGATATACTGCCTGCTCCGATTCCCCCGATACAGCAAAGAAGTTTGGATGATCTTTCACAGTAGAGAAGGACAATGATCCAAAACATTCTGCAATCAACCCAAGGTTCTTTTAAGGCAAACAGGTGAAATGTTCTGCAATGTCTGAGTCAATCACCAGATCTCGGCCTAATATAATTTAATTTTGAAGTGAATTCACTTACTTTATTTGAATTACATTCTTAGCAGAGAGCAGTTACCTTCATAAGTCAACTTCACACTATAAACTAACACAATTATTAAAAAAGCTACAAAGTACACCAGTGAGTTAAATATCAAAGTCCATGAATATGAAAGTTCCGACTGGAACATGGAGTACACACATGTTTGTGAAGCGCTCGTCTAGTTCCCACAACACAACAAGGAAATAAGCGATCGTGGCGGTGTCAGCGCTTAGACCAGGGGTTCTTGAAGAGCGGCCCGCGGGCCGCCATTTTCCAGTGGAAAAAGTTTTTGTGGCCTGCAATAAATCATAACTGATGGTTCTGAAACCAGCTGGGCCCCTGCCACAGACCGGCGACCCGTCCAGGCGTGCCCCTGCCTTCACCCTAATCCAACCAAACAAACAAAAGGAGAAGTATCCCATAATTCCTTGTGCTGAATGATCTGACAGCAGGCACAATGTGAGTGTGACCTTCATTATAATCTGGTCGTGGTGGACGCAGCGCTGCGCAGATCAACTGGTGCGCGGTGCATGCTAGTTAGTTTTTTGCTCCAACATCACATGTCAATCATCATAAAAATATCAGGAGAAAGGGGCGGGTACAAGGCTCCCACTTAGGCGAGTGCAACTAAGAGATTACAAAACAATGCATTGTGGGAAGCGGTGTCCTGAGAGTTCTTATATTTCAAAGTGATGCTGTTTAGAAACAGCTGGAGCTCAATGAAGGAAATCTGTGTATTTTATGACTCTTTCAGCAAATATTGGTAGGAAAAAATGTTGTGTTAGTGAGGAGAAAAGACACTTCAATCTCAGAGGACAAATGCTTACTTTGTTGTACCTCATGGGCTGGATAAAGTCAGTCCTCAATTTTTGATGATAGTTTTTTTCTCTGCTACAGTTTATAAATGGAAAAAAAAGATGAAAAATGGAATTTTAAACCTTTTTCAGTGCTGATGGGGAGCTGCTGACTTCGACGGGAGACACTGTCAGGCAGTGGAAGGAATACTTCGAGGATCTCCTCAATCCTGCTGACACAACTTCTCTTGAGGAAGCAGAGGCTGAGGACTTACTGGTGGGATAGTCCATTACTCAAGCTGAAGTCACAAAGATACTCAATGAGCTCCTTGGTGGCAAGGCACTGATACTGGAGGAGGTCCGCCCTCAGTACCTCAAATCTCTGGATGCTGTGGGAGTGTCTTATCTGAAATGTCCCTGCAGCATTGCATGGCAGACGGTAACCGTACCACTGGAATGGCAGACAGGGGTGGTGGTTCCCCTTTTCATAAAAAAGGGGAACTGCAGGGTGTGTTCCAACTACTGGAGAATCACACTCCTCAGCCCCTCTAGGAAAGTCAGGGCACAGTACCGGTCCGTTGTGTTGAGGTGAAGAGAGAGCTGGTCCAGAAAGCAAAGCTCTTAGTTTACCAGTCGATCTTTGTTCCAATACTCACCTATGGACATGAGCTCTGGGTCATGACCAAAAGAATGAGGTCACAGATACAAGCGACTGAAATGAGCTTCCTCTAAAGGGTGAAAAGCTCCATCACTTGAAGTGAGCTCGGAGCAGAACCACTGCTCCTATACATCAAGAGGAGCCAGTTGAGGTGGGTCGGGAATCTGGTCCAGATTCCACTGGACAGAAGCTCAGGAGAAGACCCAGGACAGGCTGGAGAGACTATGTCTCTCTGCTAACCTAGGATCGCCTCGGGATCCCTGTAAAAGAGCTGGAGGAAGTGGTCGGGGAGAGGGAAGTCTGGGCATCTTTGACTGCTGCCCCGGCGACCCGGTTCTGGAATGAGCAGAAGAAAATAGATGGATGTACAATTAGCTGTTGTTAAATATCTTTTTAGATAAACTGTATCATCAGTCCACATTGCTAACACAAAAACTGGATTTGACCTCAGTCTTGTTGCACACTGGGGGCTTTCCATGTAACAGAACTGCACTTGTTTTTCAAAAAAAGTAGTAAAAAAATTCAATCATAAGTCCTTCATTTGAAAATGTATGAATTTGTATTAATGTTGAGAATATTTACACACAACGGTTAACAGACTCAAACCTTTGTAATACTTTAAAATGTAAACAAATAGTAATATTGAAATCCAGAAGAAAATGACCACTTAAGTAATGTCCTGCATTGCTCTCTTAACAACCTCTAGTCTTATATTTTCACCATTTCTCTCATTTCTCTAACTCACAAAAGCCTTTGAACTCTATATCAAGTTTCAAACAAATCTAAAACTGCAGTGATGTAGCTTTATGATTCTCCATCATGTCTGTTTTCAGTGCAGAGATTTGTTTTGGATTTCTAAAATGCCTAAATCTACATGGTGAAAACCAAAGGCTGCTACGCCCATAAAGTGCTCCATTTTTTAGATAAGAAAAAGAAGGTTTTGGAGGGTCAGTTCTTAACTTCAGTAATTATAAAACACTTTTCAAGATTTATGAACAGACGGGGAGTCTATAGTGAGATTCTGTCTTCAGTTCAAACCCTGGATTTGTTGATATAAAGCACTACAAGCCAAATTGTAATTGACATGCTCATGTTCAGTCTGGCTGACTGAGTCCAAACGGAGGATTTCTTTCTTGATGGTTGAGTTCGGGTTGTGAATGTGACAAGTCTGAGATTTGGCAAAGTCACTAGAGCAAAGAGAGCAAACTCGCAGGAAAGTTAAGATCAAACCACAGAACAAGTCTTTCACATATGTGCCTGCTTTGTTTCCAGCAGCTTCCAACTGATGGAGTGACTGAGCAAATGCGTGACTCAAAGCACCACTTCAAAAATCATTTGCCTCATTAGAATGACACAGTTTCATCAAAGATACATCTCCATTTGGCACAGATACTGATAGATCACTGATGACATGGAACTACTGTACATTATATCCACAGAAATAAGTTGGTAGAATCCCATCAGTCCCTTCACTTTTCTCCTGCCCAAAGCTCTACTTGAAGTTGTTTTTTTAATCTCAACATTTGACTCCACACAAGAAATCCAATAGTAATGAAGGAGATTTGAGTTCTGTCCTCTGCATTAAACACAGATCTACTGGCATGCTTTGGTCTACACACACGGACACAGATGCACTGATGTTCAAAGTGCGCGGCCTAGCAGGAAGCATGTGCTCACAAACATAAAGCCATCTTTCAAAAACAACTTTGAGGAACTCTGATTCAGATTAAGGAAGAAAAGCAGAGCAACATCACAGGCTGAAGATCCGGAACAAACATCCAGCAACTTTGTTTTCTTTGGACGCGGATAATGATGGTCACAATCTAAAAAAAATGTTTGGTCTAAAGTGGTCTGAGAGACAGAGTAGTCTTCTATGCAGAGTGTCTCCTTGTTCTGTGAGAGGAGGGAGAAGATGCGGGCAAGGGAGGTGAAGCATGAGGGGAGCTGGTGCTGCAGCATGTTGCAGTGTTTCTCCTTCAGCGTGCTCCCTGGAAGCTCCTGCTCGATGAAGTCCATCACCGGGCGAAGGTCTGGGTCTGGCCCTGCCACTCGCAGGATGATGGTGTAGCCGTCACCAAACCTGATCAGAAAAGTACAGGGAATTACGCACAGGAAGTTCTGCTTTGGAAGACGTTTGCATAGATCTGACATGACGTCACCATTTCCCTCTGAAATGTTGCTTACCTGTTTTTAAGGTGCTACACACTGCCCAACCAGATTCATCTATTCCTCCAACCTCAATATCCTTTTACCAACATCCTAAAAGAGACGTGCCTTCTTTTAATCCCAGCACCAAAAAAAATCTGTATGTTTTTCATTACTCTGCATGTAAAGAAATGCTACTTTGGGAATCTACTCACGTTACTTCCAAACAGCTCCAGAACAAATGTTGACACGCTGCCATTGATTCCTATCAGTATGTATCAGTGTGTAATTACACTGCAAAGAAGGGAGGAAAGGCAGGTCTAAAGAAGGGATTTCCTGTTAAGTTTACGATCAGATAAGGAGTCAAGCTGTTAGTTTTCTCGTCTTTCATATGCATTAGACTTAGAGTATAGTTGGAAAAGGTTTCTCGTTGTCATTGTAGGTCAGTTACTTGTGTTAAACTGTGTTGCTTATGATCACAAACCTCTTCATTCCACTGCTCTACAATCACTGTCAGTCATAAGGGACTGAATTGCTTCATTTCTTATGAGATGAATCAAACAGGACAGGTGTTCTAACAATGCAGGTGAACACATGTGGATCATGGACACATGTATGTACATACGGATCAAAGCGTGACTGACACGAGCTGCTCTGCCAGCATCAGTCTGTGTTCCTCTGTGCTGTGGACAGCTGTCATGAACTTGAAGCTGAAGAAGAACCTGCTCTGATGCTTTCTCCTGTTTCGTCTCAGGAGGGAGTTTCTCTATGGGCAGAAAAAGACTGGAAGTTCAATCTTTTCTCCTGAAGTAAGGTCCTGCAAAGTGGCCTGATGCTGGCCGCCCGTCTCCACCCTTCAACCAAAAAGTGCACGAGGAGTCCTGAGGAAGCGCTAGATCCAGGTTCTACATGAGAGAGGCAGCGTTGAAGAACTCAGACCCACCTTGAACTGTTTCAGCTGAGCAGGAAGACCCTGTCACAGTGGTGAGTTTTCATTTCTGCTTTCAGAAAGTTCCAGCATCCTGTTACCAGCGTCTCTTTGTGTCTCCAGGTTCTCCAGTGGCAGAGAAAGTGGGAGAGGGCTGTGCTGAAGCACCAAGCTGGACTCCTCCCTGCTGCTCTGGCGGTTTAAAGGCTGTTCTTTCAGGACGGACTAGTTGACAAGAAGATGCTGGAGGAGACCTTGCCCCACCATCATCACCACACTCTGATGCATCTTAGCTGCTCGTCCTTTGGTCTCCACAGCTGCACCGCCTCTTCTTCTTGAGAATGTGCCGTTGAGCACCGTCTTCAGGAGGAGAAAGACAGTGGAAGCAGCAGCTGCTGCTGTACCAGAGCGAGGACCTCCACCAGAGACTAAAGCCACCGACAGGTGGTGCTTTACCCCTGCAGCAAGTGTGACCGCACATCCAACGCTGCCATGACTGACAGCTGGAGGGAGGGCATGAGAAAAAACAACTGATAAAAAGAAAAAGACTCAAAAGGCGATTAAAGTTTATTTGATTTGAAAAAAAAAGTTTTTTAATAAAATGTTTTTTTAACTGTTTTTTCTGAACGAGCAGCAGAGTTGTGTAAAAAATGGCTTGAATAAAGGTTTCATCATAGAAATATTTGAAAGAACAGGATGTGGAGAAGAACTAAACAATTCAACATCCTAAGAATAGAAGTTTGCAACAAATGTAAACGCATAGACATCACTTTACAAACTTAAACACAACATAAGGTTTCTGAAGCAAAGAAAGCTAAATAAAAGCATGGAAAGGACTGCATAAAAGAGAATCCTCACAACGACTAGTGGCTCCACACACCTGAAAAAGAAGCACAAAACAACACAAAAACAACACAAAGCATTTACACAAAGGCTTCCCATTACTTTGTCATCCAAAACCCCTCAGTCCAACATCTGTCACTATCAGTGTTGCATAGTTTGTCCTAAAAATCCACTTCATAAATTACATTTTTCACAGAAATAATTTCAGAGACCTTTGTGAAGATCTTGTAGATTTTTCTTTTTTAAATCTTACAGATATTTCACATCACTTTGAGGTTCTGAATGTGTCCTCAGTCATCCAAAACACCTCCATTCATCAGAGTGCATCTCATGTGCGCTTAACAAACTCCTTTTTTCACTGAAATAATTTTCAGCACCTTTGTTTTCTGCAAGTTGATGCAATCTGAAACCTTGTGTTGTGATTGTTCAAAGCGCGCCTTGAACTCGCGATCTTCTACACGTCGTTTGAAACTGGAAGGGCGGGGGAGCAGCTGGCTGCTCCACCAGAGTGGACTGTACCATCGACAGAATACGGACTGTGCCATCGACAGAGTACGGACTGTACCATCGACAGAGTACGGACTGTACCATCGACAGAGTAGGGACTGTACCATCGACAGAGTACGGACTGTACCATCGACAGAGTACGGACTGTACCATCGACAGAATACGGACTGTACAATGGACAGAGTGGGGACTGTACCATCGACAGAATACGGACTGTACCATCGACTTTTCAAAGTGTAGTGGTGCACGAAGGAGCTTATTTACAAGAAATATAAAACTTAGAGTTATAAAGCCGTCCATTACACTAACACTACACTAGCCTAGCTAGCAAAGTACAGATTAGCGGGTAAGCTAGGGACCATAAACTACCGCTGGTTGTGGCTCTGTGGCGGAGGCTGTTGTTGATCCAATCTCAAATGTCTGGATAGTCATTAGAACATCTCATCTAATGTTCTTGGCCAGAAGGTTGGACATGCCTTGAATCAGAAACAAGGGCAACAACTCTGGTTCTCAACTCACCGATTTACAAACAGCACCCCTATACTACACTCTTTAAGATTCTCCTGGAAATAAAGTTCACCTTATCAAATGTACCTGTCATTTAATGATCAATACTTTACTGGTATTATATGTTAAATTATAACACAAGAGAAAAGATATCTTATCATACACCCATGGTTCACCAAAATATTGCACATGTAATCATTGCTGTGGCCTTCAAACTGTGCAGTTTAAACTTAACTCCAGTGCATAGTCTCAGGTGAGTTAAAAGTGGCAAATAAAGCCCCTTAACCCATGCTAGACTTCTAACTATGGGCCCACAGGCACAATTTAAAGCCTAAGATCAGCTGAAACACCCAGTGTTTCTAAATCCAGGTCAAAGACTTACCTGTTCCTGACTGCATTTGATTGGTTTGTATTCAAAAGTTTACATCCACACTGTTAATCTGTGCTTGTTTGAAATTCGGTTCTTTTTAACTCATCTTATCTTAATGATCACATCTTTACCATTTCTTTGAATGTTTTATGTAAAGCACTTTGAATTGTCTGTACATAAAATGGTCTTGTCTAATGGCTGAGATTGAAATGACTCTAACATTGTAAAGCAACACACAGACAAAACATTTTTTTCAAGAGACAAACAACAAACACTGGGCTTATTGCTCCTCAAGACACACACAGTTCTACACATCAATCCTTTCTGCAAAGAAATGTTTCAGTCACTTCTCAACTGAAAAGAGAACATGAAAGGCTCTCAGCTCCATGACTCTCTTCCGCTTCGCTCATGAAGTCACAGTTTTTTTAGTTCTTTTAGATTCTTTTAGGTTTCCTTCTGTTGTTCTTTGATCTTTAAAACATCCATCCATCCTCTTTTCCTCATCCGAGACGAGGTCGTGGAGGCAGCAGTCTAAGCAAAGATGCCCAGACTTACCTCTCCTCGTCCTCTTCCTCCAGCTCCTCTGGGGAGACGGCAAGATGTTCCCAGGCCAGGTGAAGAAACGGATCTCCAGGGTGTTCTGGGTCTTCCCCGGAGCCTTTGGCCTCCACAACATCAGGCAGGGAATATCCTCCTTGAAATGCTTGTGTTCTGAACCATTTGGCTGCCTTTATGGTGTCATGCAGTAAAAAGCATCTTCTTCCTGTGTTGGAAAAAAACAAAAAACAAACTAAAAACAACGTATCTATGCGTGTACAACAACTACCTTCAATAGCACCTGATGAGATGGATATGGAACATCTTTTTCAGTTAAAAATCTTCTACATCCTGTAGTTAAAAAAAGTGTTTCAAAAGTCTGATGATATAAAGAGTTTCTACAGCATTAAAAGGTTTGTTATCAGAAGAAGACACCACCATCTACTGAGCTGCTGCATGTTTTCCTTTGCAGAAATAAATGCACAACAGGTCAGTTTGTGCCGGCACCCAAAAGTGCTTTGTGTTCACTTGGCACAAACTGATCACAATTTACACATACCCCCCTGAAATCACATTTAGCTCCCATGAGATGTACAGAGTGTACGGAAAGTCAAAAAGTACATGTACAGATATTTCATGTTAAAACCCTGCCTGTCCCTACAGCTGCCTTGCTGGCAGTTTGTCTAGCATTAGGGGGAAAAATATATATTTTTGAAAAGTGTTACTTTTGAACTGCTTTTCAAGTTTAAAAAGAAAAATAGAAAAATCCTGCATCAGAATTTAAAGGCTCTAATGTGAATGAATTTACTTCGTCATACACACTGTCTCTTACTTCTCTTCCTGTCATTTTTCCTAATCACTCCTGATTGTTGTTTATCTCACTAACCTGTACCCTCCTGATGTAAGCCATGCACACACATTTATTCAGTCTTTGCTCTTTCACGAGGCGGCAGCACTGGTAAGGACAACGTGTACACCTTAATTAGTGATATTGTGATAAAGTTAGGTCTAGATTGTATTGATCTTTATTGTAGGGAACATTTAACTTGGTCCGTCCCCCCCCGATAACTTCCCTGAATCCTCCTGCTTCACAAAAGTAAATACTAGAACGGCTGTGGTCTTACCATTAGAAGAAACCTTCCACAGTTGAGGAGGTGTGCGATGTGTCAGAAAAAACACCAAGTATTAGGAAATACAAGTGCACCATTTTCATGCATATACACAAACACATTTGAAACTAACAAAGGAAAAGGTGGGAACTAGAGTCATTGTGAGCAAATTCAAAGTAAAGCAATTTCTTTGTTGTTGTTTGGTTGCATCAATAATCAAGGTAATTATAAATACACTTACAGAGGACCCAGTGTCCAGAAACAAAAACAGGGATGATGATCCACTGCAGACTGGCTGCATTGTCCTGTAAAAAATACCGCAGCAAAACAGGATTAAAAATCCAGTTCAATATTGCTTAAAAAACACCAGTAAATAGCAAATTACCAGCAGGTGGACCAGGGGTTTACTGATGATTCTGGCATGACTGTTTGCAGCAAGAACATGCTCCACTCTCTGTGATGGAGAAAGTCTGATCATTTCATCTTCACAGCTACAATGAACTGTCCAACTGTTTTTTTCATGTCTTCACTCGAAACAAAAATTGAGAAAAACAAAAAATATTCAGATTCTTTCACTTTGGAGGTTTACTGACAAACAGACAATGTTAAACAGACTTCTAACTAAATTCATCAAAGCAGGAGGTAAAAGCTGACTAGACTTGGCTCCTCTTTTATTGTGGAGGAAGTTTCACTTCTTCTCCAGGTTGATTTCTCAACTTGAAAAGACTTTGGTACAAGAACTGGAGAAACATGCAAGGAAACTTGTAGACGACAAGAACCTCCTCAGATTTCACTTGAGACAAAGACAGAACAACGTGATCCCCAAGAGCCCACATAAGGGCAAAACTATGAAGAGACAAAGAACAGAGAACATTATACAGGGGAGCTTTTGAATGAAACAATCAGGCTGAATCCTTTCACAATAAACAAAGAAGACAAGATATCCAATGTGGTCTTGAAAGAAGTCTTCCATAGGATCTACATTCCCACCCATTAAGCACCACTTGCCCACCCAATGCAGCAAAAGCACAGAGCACTGAATCCAGAAATTCCAGATTGTGTCAGGAATTTGCCAGGACCAACTCCACTTTTCAGCCTCTTCAAAATGCCACTCACCTCTTCTACTCTGTGCTCTCTAACACACTCATTGAACTCGTCAACACATTTCCATTCCCGTCTCCATCATCCTGCACATCCTGTCATCTCTGTTTTTTTGTCTCACCTTTGTAGATCCAACTCCTTCTCCTTTGTGTCCAATCTGTCATCCAAGTCCTTTTAAGCTTTCTTTGTAACCTCTGCCACTTCCACTGTCCTCTTGCTGTCACACTTTTTTCTTAGCAAACTTTTTCTCTTAACAAACTCCTGAATTTCTTCTTTCCTCCACCAAGTCTTATCTGGTTTTCTCATTCCAGGTGAACACTCCAAGTCCCGTCCTCCCTCGATCTCTTTAGCTGCAGCTATCCAGTCACCTGGAAGAAGCTCCTCCCAAAAACCTGCTTAAACTCCTCCATTAATGTCACACACCACTTTGACCTCACATCGATATCCACATTTCAATGGTTGTTTTAACTAACTTAAAAAACATTTCACTCAAAGTTTTAAGCTTTACTGTGTTTGTGAGAGTTTTGTGCACTATTCTGATAAAATTAAAATAGATCCTACAGTTTTGAAAGTGATCAAAACTGTTCATTAAAGCTGCTGGATCATAATTAATGAAAAGCTCATACATTTAATGTTTTAAATACATTTGCTTCCGTCTCAGATATAGAAGGAAGAGTCACATACCTCTCCAAGTTTTTGGAGAACAATTTTAAGTTGTTCCACCTCATCGACTTTTTCCTCGATGGCATCAGTTGTCTTTGACAGTAGCGTTTGATAGGCAGTTATTAAACTGGGTGACATCATAGTCTAAGGGGAAGGTGCTATCACTGATAGTGACTTGGATGATTGTCCCCACTGTACAGTATGTGAACAAAATGAGAAACATGCTAAAATAAAACTTCCGATTGATGCAAAAATGACAGAATATCTGACCTGTAGTTCTCTTAGACCTAGTTTTGATAGACTGTCTTATTACTGCCTTCAGATTCCTTCTCTTATATCTGCTTACTTTGTTGTCCTTGATAACTTTTAAAAAGGATTTCAAGAAAGTAACCTTGGTGTCCTGCAAAGAAAAGTACAAGTAATGAAAACAAAATTCCAATGTGATGTCCTGCATGTGTTACTTTTTAGATAAATAGATAAATGCATTTGTTAACTTGTTCGCTTTGACAAAGTTATCATAGAAAGTTGTAGGCAGATACAAAGGTAACATCCCCAGGTTTGTCAGAGTTGTCCCATTCCATGCTGAGGAAGCTCTGAATTTAGAAAAACATAAATGTATAAGGAAGGTGTAAATGGATAATTATATCAACATTTTGTAATACATAAAGCTTGAAATTGTTCATTTTAAAAGTTTGAAATTGCTTCCCGTATGGTGTATTTCCAGTGGTCAGAAGGGTTACAACTGCAGCTGCCTGATCAGCAGTTTTTAACTTTTTCCAGGATGGATGGGTGTTCTGCTGTTGTTGTGCGCCCCGCGTTTGCACAAGGAAACAGCCAGCTAAACTCCTTGCTTCAAAGAGGTTTTATTCCGCCCGCAATGGAGTAAAACTACAAAACAGAAAATGGTATTTAGAAATGTACACATTTAGGATTAATAAACATGTCTCACTTACAGTCATTGGTTTCCATAGGACTGTTAGTTGAAGGAGAAAAAAATAAAGCTGCAGACGTTGATACACTGTGTATACAAATGAACTCTGCTATGACAGTGGGGAATAAAGCTGGATTCAATTTAAACTTTATCGAAACTACAAAATGAACAGAACTTTCCTGGGCAGAACAATGGGTCAGAGTTTTGAAAGTAGGAACCATAGAGCATGCAGCACATGTTTACCAAAACTGACACATGATCAGCAGTTACAGATACATTTGATGTGCTTTACATTGTGACAATGTCATTTGAAATTAGATGTGTACAAAAGGCCCTGTAGTGTTCTGTGCCTTTGGCGGTCAGAATTCCCACACTCGTGTTAGTCAGTGAAGTACCCACTAGAGGGAGCCTGCGCGCGCACCACACAAGCGGTGAGCTGCAGAGAGTCAGTGACGGTGATGCAGACCGGCTGAGAGTTTCCCGTTAACTTTACGACAGTCTGTGTTCATGACCAAAGTAAGTTGTTAGTAAATGATTCGTTTACCTGTTTAACATGTTGGCTTCAGTGCACTCTTTAAGTTGTGTTTATGTTTGCTAGTAGCTTCTCAGCCTGTAGTCTTCCTACTGAGTTGAGCTAATGGTTTCCCGGTGTGGATATACAGACGTGTGTTTTTGTTAATAATCATTATTTATGTGAATCACATACATAGGTCATAACCATATTTACGTGTATATGTAACTGTTAAGGCAAGTGTGTGTTGCGCAGCTGTGGTCTTTGTCCCTGCGTGGTGGATCGATAAAAGAAGAATCGGAGCAGGATAAACTTCAGCCTCCTCTAGGCATATTTATTGGACACGGAACAGGTACGTCTCCATCCAGACGAAAGCTCATACGTTTGTGATGTCATCAAACATCGACAAGTACAGATAGAGCAATGATTCATGGGAAGAGCAAGAGTGCAAATATTTACAAAAGCGTTTAACACTTAGTAGTAACCCTTTCAGTTCCAGCTTAAAGCTCAGCCTGTATTGTCTGCATGTATGTATGTATGTATAAGTATATTTAGTCTTCGTTCCTTCTGTTATTTACAGAAACCACACCCATATCCACCTTTGTTCTGGAGTTTATTCTTCTGTCTCTCCAACGTTGTGCATCTTTATTTAACATAAGCCGTGTAAGAGCCACCTCCACCTCCTCATTACCTCCACATAGCCTCCACCCCGACTCAATTAACCTGCTGTAGGATCTGTGGATATCTTCCTGGCCGTGAAGTGGTGTTCTGGCCGACACTCCAGGGTAGTAACGGTGGAAAACACGTTCCAGCGCATACAGTCCGCCAAACCCGAGTTATCTTTCTTACAAGATGTATCTTGTAAATGTGTATATCCGGGTAAATAAATAATTTCTAACTTTGTATAAGCAAAATATGTTCATTGTTTGATAAATCAAATAAACATTTTACATTAAGTTCTCTTTAAAAAAAAAAAAAAAAAAACAACATGTACAGATAGTTAAAAAATAGTTGGTATCATTCATAAAAACAACCAAAAAAAACCTTTCACAATGTAAGATAATGTGAAATATAAAAAAGCTTTTGAGATTTTGAGGAACAACCTCTTTCCTTCAGTTAGAGCATTGAAGATGGGTCAAAGCTGGGTCTTCCAACATGACAATGACCCAAAGCACACAGCCAGGATGACCAAGGGGTGGCTCCGTCAGACGCATATTAAGGTTCTGGAATGGCCTCCAGTCTCCAGACGAAAAAAACGTAACAGAAAATCTTTGAAAGGAACTCAAACTCTGTTTCTCAGCAACAGCCAGGTTACCTGACTGATCTAGAGAAGATCTCTGTGGAGGAGTGGGCCAAAATCCCTCTTACAGTGTGCAAACCTGATGAAAAACAATCACAAACAAAGGCTACTCTACCAAATATTAACACTGATTTTCTCAGGTGTACAAATACTTATTTGCAGCAGCTCCATACAAATAAATGATATTAAAAATTCAAACAATGTAATTAACTTTTATTTTTAGATTATGTTTGATTCTTAGACCTCTGCTGTTGAACCTTTATACTAAGTCAGAAAATGCATGCCAAGTTATCAATTCTACCGCTGTAAGTGTTAATATTGGTATCAAAGCTAAAACTTAATCAGTCATTTACAATCTCAAATAATGCAACCACAATGGAGCACAACCCAGTGCTTCTGTATGTAAAACCATGTTCACCTTTCAACTACCAAACCAAAAACAATTCAATAATAGAAAAACAAATTCTGCTGCTTATTGCCTTGGTGGAATAAAACACACAATGTTTTTAATAAAATGTTTTTTTAAATGTTTTCTACCTTTTGGTTGAGCAAGCAGTTAAGAGGTTAAATCAAAGCCAAATTTAAAATCACAAATAAAACTTTCATTCCTGATCAGTTTTGGCCTGAGTTAACAACAACCACCATCGGTGCTGTTGACTTACAGAGTGCTGGTGAAGACTGCACACAAAGGGAGAGAAGGAAGGGATGCAGAGAGAGAAAGAGAAGGGTAAAAGCTTAGGAATTAGAGTACTTTGAGTTTTGGGACTTTGAAAAGGAAAATACAAAGGAAAATCAAAACTATATCCAAAGTTTGAAATCTTATATATTGAATTGGTTTCTTCTCTTTTCAGGACCTGCAGCTGTTCACAGTGAATCCTCAGAATCTTGTGCTTCTTAAACAGTAAACAGCAAGACATCAACTTCAGTCCACTTGGGTAAGTTTGAAACAGTAAAATATTTTCTATGAATAACAGATGCAAATCTTCCACTCAAAGTATGAGACCTTAAACTGTCCAACCTGTCCTTCACTCTCTTTGAAGCCTTCCTTCATCGGGTCAGTGCTTTGCTCCTGGCCGGGTGTTCACTCAGTTTACTGCACAAGAAAGTTTGACAGTTTTAGGAAATGTCAGCAGTGTCTGTACAGACCTAGATCCACAAGTAATTGAAACAATAAGAAAACACAGAAACACAAATAGTACAGATTTCTCAATTGATGTCTAAAAATAAAACACAGGATGACTACAAAAAAGTCCTGCATATGTGAAGTTTTATAGAGGTACATTCAATCATAATTCATGCTCTTGACTGTAAGTCACTGTACAAATGCAATTATGCATAAAAAACGTAGGTAAAACAATTGAAATAAACTAAAGAATCATATGATACCAAAGGACAATAGTTATAAGTAAAAAGAGAAATGAAGTAGAGTAGTTTATGGATAATAGTCTGATCCAAAGAAACACATGTTATGATAATTAGAATATCTTTACATTTTCTTTATAGATTTGTTAAACTGAAATAATTGAAATGACTGTGTTGATCATCTTTACATAAGTTTAACTAAATTAACAGTGCATGCATTGCTTTTTTAGATTTCTGCTGCTTTGGCAAGTAATTTCGGTGAGAACGTTGATGCCCAAGTCATTTCCGCCCTCAGTTATGAAAGCACCAGCTTGTCCATAAACCAGTTAAAGTCTTTGAAGCCTTTAGACATGGTGGATTCTGTCAACATCCTCAGCAATGTGATTGGTTGGAGAAAAGGACAGACCAAAGTCATTGTTCTGTCTTTGCTGTCGTCAGGAGTTATACAGGTATTGTGTTAGATTGTGTTTATTAGAAACTGCACAAAAATAATCGTTTTGGACTGTTTTGACTTTTTTGTCTTTTTTGCTACCTTCTACATCCATTCAGATCAACAGCTCAGCCTCGCTGCTAAACCTGGACTCCTCATCCCTGGTGTGCCATCAACTGTGTTCAGCAGCATCAGCGGCTCTGATCTTGTCACCGTATCCAGAAACCCTCAGTCCTGTTCTACATACTGTGTGCTCCACGGATTGTCCAGCTCTCATTTGTTATAAGGGTAAGAAAACCTTAACACAGATAAAGGATTTAAGATAAATACCATAAATCTATTCATAGTATAAATTTACATAAGGAAAAATACATAATCATAGTAGGGGAAAGAATGACAATTATTCTTCACTTTTTTTTAATTCCCCTATAGGTGATTGTTGGCCATTATGGTTTTGATTACTAAAATGTCTTTGAGAATTCTCAGATATTTTGTTCATCATGTTGCAGATCATTTACAAGTTAGTTTGGCTGCATCAGACATAGTATAACAATGAAACTTGAAATTCACTCTTTTGTTAATGTTAGACTAACAGATAAACCAAAGAACTAAATTTAGCTTTATATATTGATAAATGATCTTTTATTAAGTGACATCAATCGTTGTGTTGCGACTTTATTTGTCTTTTTCAAATTGTTATGAAGCAATCTAATGTTATAAGTTTGGAACGTAGATGATGACTGAGGTCTACCAAACCTTCAGAACCCACAAGGTACATGTGAGGGGTTCAACGTCACATATAACTGTAGCAAATCACGAAAACAAATGCAGAATGCAACTTTTTACAAATCAACTGAAACAAATTCAGAGCACCAAAAAACTCTGTTTTTTAACTCTGAAGTTTCCAAACATAAGCGGATGATCTTCATCAAGATGCAAAAGGATTTACAAAAACTTTAGCTGTTGTTGATATTGTAGTGTAGTCTTCATGTTTGTGTCTATTTGAATCATAATTAGCTCTAAAATCACTTGTTGATATTTATAATATATAAATATTTTTTAATATATAATAACATATTATAGATTATAATATATATTATTATAATCTATAATATATAATATGTGTCTCCCTGCTTCTTCTTCTGTCTCCAGATCATATTTTTAAACACCAACAGTTTGCAGATCATAGAAAATGTTCCAGATAATTTGGCCACTGAGATCCCTCCAGTTTACCTGCTGGGGTTCCCAGATGACAGCAGCTCAGTCATCAGACTGAATAGGAAGAAATGGAAACCTCAGCAGGTTGGTTCATCTGTTAAAAAGACAGATGTTTTCACATTTTTAATGTAACTTTTACAAACTGAATGTGCCTTTCTTCCTTTATTTTTGCTAGGTTGCAACTTCACTAAATAATTTTTGTAAAGTTTTCCATTTTACCAAAATTAGAATATTGTAAAACATTGATAGACTTTTTAGTTTAGGTTATATTTACTTTACTTTATTTTTTTCCCCTAACAGCTGACCTGCATGTACAACCAAATCAAAGAAGAGTCAGACGTCACCAGCTTTTCCCTCTATCCTCCAGATGTGCTGCTTTACTTTGAGTAGGAATATTTTTACTTATACTGAGTTATGATCACAAAACGCTTAATATTTTTTAAAACATGATATGACATGATATCATGACTGTTTGTCTTTATGATCACAGTTTCTCTGTGGTGCCACGGAACAGTTGCAGGTCTTATTTTCAAGAGCTGGCTGATGCAGACTTCTCCGTCTTTTCTCCAGCTCTGAGATACAGACGGTCGGCTTTGTTTGAAAATGCAAGGAGCTGCTTGGTGAGCAAAGCAAACAGTTTTTTTTTAAATAAAAAATACTGTAAATTTGACTTGAGACTGTTGAGAAACTGGAAATTAAATATATATGTGTATATATAGGTTTTTTTTTTTTTTTTTCTTCCTCTTTCCTTAAGGGAATAACCAACACAAGTTTGACTGAGGACAATATATCCGTTTTGGGGAACATGTGCTGCACACTCAGTGGCTCCTACATCCGAAGGTCTCATCCATCCATACTGGAACAACTCAAAAACTGTCCAGATCTCACTGTTGATCAAACAGCTGCAGTTGAAACCCTTCTGACCAATGGAAATACACCTTATGGGCATTTAAAGTGCATCTTTTTGAAATTCTACAATTTACAAATTGCAGTTTTGTATCTTTTAGACACTATAGTGTCCTCAAAAACATCATTTTGTTTGTTTTTTTATGATCAGAGTTCCTTCAACATGGAATGAACAAACTCTAAAAGACCTTGGGATGTTAACTCTGTATTTTCCTTCATCTTTCTATCAACGCTTTGATCAGGTGAGTTAAGGTGCATTCATGTGTTTAGAAGGGAAGCTCTCATGAATGGAGGATCAAGTTGGAGCTCATAAACCTCTTTTACTTGCAGAACACAAAGCGTAACTTCCTGAAATACTTTCTGAGCGTTCTTGGTGGAGTGAGCAGAGAACAGAGGAGGCAACTGAAGAAAGAGATAAGACAGTCCATCAAAAGTGATTCAGAACAACCTGCAGGTCAGTCTGCTTCTGTAAATGTGTCTTCATCTTTCTGTTTACTTTCTTGTCTAAGTTTTTCTGACTTTCTTTGACAGAATGCACAGCTGGAATAATCACTCAGGTCACAATCAGTGACCCCACCTTCCCCTTTGACTATAACATCAATCAATTCAACAACTGTCTGTCAGTTTCAACCGTCAAAGACAACTTGGATGCCATCACAGAAAAGGTGGATGAGGAGGAATACCTCAAGATTGTTCTTATAAACTACGAGAGGTGAGTAAAGATCCTTCATAGAAACATTAAAATCAGTTGGTTCATCTGTGATGCTGTTATATATAAGATAATTGGATTGTTTTGGGATAATCTTTATGGTTGGAGAGCACAACAAACACTTGGTTTATTCTTGTTGGTGGTGAGATTTGAACAAGTAACATTCCAGCTGGAAGTCTCAATTCTTGATTTAAATTTGAGACATTTTCTTTCATTTCAACTTGAACTGACATTACATGCAGTTTACTGGATTTCTGTGCTTTTACAGGCTCACAACTCCATCATTCCAGAGGATCAGGTTCAGTTCCTAAGTGCAGCTTGTCGTGTTGCCACTGTTGAACACATTCGTTCATGGACCATCAGCAAAATCGACATACTTGCTGCTTTGATGGAGTCTTCAAATGGAGGCTGGGACCCGAACTTAGTGAGCAAACAGAGAACTTTTGTTGTGTTTCTGTGTCCAACATTTATGGGCTGCTGTTCCATCAGAGCACATTTCTTCTCCTCCAGTCTAAGGTTATCATCTCTAAATATCTGGCTGTTGGAGGAAACAAACTAGGCAGTTCAGAGCTGAACGTTATCGGGGGACCTAATCTCTGCTCTCTAGATGTGGACGTCATCAAGACTATTTCATCACAAAACTTCAGGTAAGAAGTGTGAACTGAGTTTGTGTTTAGTATATCCTTAAGTTTAAATATGAATATCTCACAGTTCATCACTTGTGGAGAAAATGCGATTCGAGGTAAAAGATCAAAAGGTTTAGATCAGGGGTTCTCAGAGTGCCATTAGCCTGCGGGAAGAGTTTTGTGACACTCAATAAATCAGAATTGATGGTTATTAAACCGTCTGTACGTTGGGATAAAAATGTTTCGTGGTTTCTGGCGACTTCTGCAGGGAGAAAAAGGTAATTACATCCAGGTGTCAATGGTGCAGTGTACTAATTTCACCGCTAGAGGACAGTCAACATTTTCTATGTCATTGTCTCTGCGGAGAAAGACAGTTAACACCGGCAGTAGAAATTGAGTCACAGCGGGAGGATGAGCGGGATTTGGAGAGAGAACTAAAGCAGGTCCTTTGAGGGAAAAAACTGCATTGGCGAGGAGAAAAGGCGCTTTCAAGCTAAGTGGACAAATGCTTACTGTGTCATACCTCATGGGCTGGATAAAGTCGTGTGCCTGATTTGCTAGCAGGTAAATCCAATGCTCAAAGAATTCAAAATAAATCGTCACTATGTTACAAATATAAACTATGACAAATTTACCGGCGAGGAGCACGAGAATAAGCTTCAACAACTACAACGAGGCTATGCTCTACAGCAGCTAATGTTTACAAAAATGTCCAAATTCAGTGCAGTTGTAACAGAAGCTAGCTACGTTGTAGCTTTGGAAATGGACCGGATGTTCCAAGCTACGCTCCCCCGCGCTAGAATGTGTTTCCCCGCTCTCAGACATCGCTGATTTGTTTGATAACACTCATATTTAGTCCCAAACAGTGTTAAAAGAAGGTGGATGATTAGGATATTCCTTATTTTGAGAGTTTATTGTCATATTTACATGTTTTCCCCATATATTCTACGTAAAACAATGAGAGGGGGCACGGATTCTTTTAGGCCGCTGCTGATCCAGCCTTCCAGAAAATGGTCAGAAGAAGAAATTATTATTTTTTTTAATTGTCTGTTGTTACGTGCTTCCATACCAAAGTCACTGTTATAAATCACGTTTCTTATCTTAAATTAGCCAAACAAAGGTAATTTTAACACAAAAAGCTGTCATTGAGCGAGGAAACGCATTCTGGCAGTGAAACGTAGCTTGGCCCAACACCGGCGTAAACTGATCTCTTAACTGTACAGATGACACTTGGTCATGAAAGTTATTATAAACAAAACAAAACCCCAGCTGTACTGGTAACAATACAACAAATAATACTTGGACAAATTCAAAGAATCTGACCAATTCCTTTCTAATGTCATAGTATTATCTGTTTTGTAATAATGGTTTGTCCTAATCATGTCTTTTAAAAATAGCTTGCAAATATTGAGTGAAGTACAACCCCAGATGACTCCTTCTAGGCAAGAATCTGTGTACACACAATTCATCAAGATTTACCTGAGCAGAAAGGATGCTGCAGGTGAGCCCTAAGAAACTAAATTATATACATATAACAACAAGGCTAAATTACAATGTTCTGTATGGGAAGAAACTTTCCATACAACAGTTTTTGTTGTTCAATTAAAACATAAAAAAATTGTACGAATAAAAAAACAAAGAACTTATTCTCTCATAGAAAATATGTCATAGTTTGATAGTTAAAGTAAATTTAAATATGAAAAATTATAACAGGTTGACATCACTTTAAGTATTGTGTCAAACAAACTGGGACATGTGAAAAATGCAGTAATGTGTTACTTTAATTGCAAAAAAAAATTACAGAGGCAGTTTCCTGACCATGTATTATGTTACCTAAAGACGTTTAGAGTTGGCTTCTTGTAATGTCCCAGCTTTAGTCCTGACCTGACAATATTTTGTGCTCCTGTGCTTCAGATTCTGGCTGCACCTCAAACATCCAAAGCAGCACAGAGTGGCTCCAGAAAAATGTTGGAGGATTCTCGATTCTCTTGTCTATTCAAGACATTCAAGGTCTCTACCCACAATTCTCAGCGGTTTGTTCTATTGTTTTTTTTAGCCATTCGGTTTGTTTCTACGTATTTTGTCCCGTTTTGATTTAGTTTTTCTGTGCAGGTGGAAGCCCTGTCACTGCTGTCAGTCACACAGCTTGCAGAGGTAGCGGCCACACCTGGTCAGCTCACATCTGCAGAACAGGTCACCATGGTGATGACTCATGTCCCTGACCAACAGTTAACCTCCTTCTTTGATCATTTTTCACCTAAAATTTTGGTAAGCAAATATTTTCTACTGCTTAACTTTTTTAACCGTTGACATGCAATGTATACAAACCTTGTACAATGTTCATGTTTATATTCTCCTACAGGGACGAGAAAACGTTCTTCCTTCTGCTGTGAGGTCAGCCGTGTTGCAGGTTGTGTTTAATCGGGCAAACCTGTCCAGTCCATCAGTCAGTGATGCTGTTGTTACTGTAGCTTCAAGATCGAATGCGCCCCCTGCTGGTGAACATGGCACCTGACCATGTGACTCCATACTTGAATAAACTGGGAGGAAGAAACTGCAGCATTGAGGAGCAGAGTGAGTGTAAAACAAGAAACATGAGACAATAATTTGCTTTTGCTTCTGTTCCAAAAATACCTTCAAAAGTCTTTTTTTATAACTTTAATTAAACCAAATATTTTATTTTTCTGTTTTAGTGTAAATCTGCTCATCCTGACTATCTCATCTCTGAGTAATGACACACAGATAGAAGTTCAAAGTAGTATCATCCAGGCTCTTCAAGGTAAATAAACCACATGAAGAAGAAACAAATCTTTGCATATTTTTCTACAATTTTAATTGCTAAAAACAATAAAAATGATCCAAACTTTACATTTTGTCCGACTGTAAATTGTGCCTCAAGACAGAAAGCAACAGGTGTGTGGACATGAAAGCTTTCTGGAGGAAACTCTGAAATAATCAACAGAAACACAAAGTCAAGTAACATTTCTTTTGTTTGTGTCTCCCCTGTAGCTGATAAACTCCATGCCTCCATCAGATCTTGGGGATTTCTTGCGTCAAACTAATGTTGTTGGACAAGAATCTGAGCTCTGTCAGCTTTACAGCAGCTACCTCCAGGTCTCAGTGTTTCTACAGACTGTTATGTACAAACACTCACAAACACACAAAACAAAGCAGAAAGAGTTGAACCTGAATGTTCTCTGCAGGAGTCACTGCCAGAGCAGGTGAGACAGAGAACTCTGCCTTGCGTTTGGCCCATGGCTCTCAGGAGCTCCAGCAGGTCAGAGGTTAACGCCTGGTTTGATCGAGGTCTCCCCAATGACTTGGTCTTCCTCACTAAGACTCAGATCAGCCAGATCACCTCAATCAACGCCTCATGCTTGGCCTTCCAAAAGATGTTTGATGTTAGATGAAGACATAACATCTGTGTTCTTCTGAGAAGGGTTCTCATGAGTTCATTCTGTGTTTTTTTTCAGTCTTTCTATTTTTGGTTCATACAACTACTCTGCTGCTGTATTCACAAAACAGGATGTTTACAACAACATGAAGGCTTACCTGTCATCAAGTCAGTTTTTGAAGACACAGAATATTGCTTTCAAAATTATGCATCATTTGATTCTTGAATCTAAATTAAATTCTTGATTTGTGCGTAACTTTAGGTTTGTGCGTGCATAATTCTTGATTTGTAACTTATAAAATACGTTTTGTGCATGACTACAAAAATTACAAAATATGAAAAAATACAAAATACAAAGTACACATGCACAACTTAAAATTTCGACAGTTTGAAACTAACTACACGCACACATCTTTAGAAAAATATGCACAAATCACTTGTTACGCATCCACAAAACTCCATTTACACACAAATCTGATTTGAGACTCTTCACGTCTCCCAGATTCGTGCATAAGTGATGCGTTTAAATGCTACTGTAATGCTGGGTCATCAGAGTTTTCTGATCAACCACTCTGAACTTAGACGATAAATAAAATCTGGTGAAACTTGACATTTTGCAACTTTCTTGAACTGATATTCCAGCTAATTAATATAAAAAAGTTTAAATAAGGATTTTAAAAAAAATTGTCCTTTTAAAATATTAAAATATTTTCCAGAATTGAAAAGTTCCTGACCCTAACCCTAAACCTAACCCTGAAGTGCAAATCACATTCACAAATCCCTTCACAGCAAACAATTTCAATATAACAACAATTAGAAAAGCAAAACAAATCATAGAAAAAACAAAATGACCTTTTATCAAATCAAAACAAAAGTTGGGAAACCAGAAATAAATAAACCAAAAACTTTTCAGAAAAGAAAATTCAATGAAACATTTCATAAATCACAACCACAATTAAAAAAGGAAAACTAATATTTCAAAATAAAATGACATTTTACAAATCAAAACCAAATCCCAGAAACCAAAACAAACCAAAGAAATGGAATGAAATGAAACATTTGAAAGATCAGCTGTCATGAAGTTGAAGCAGAAGAACCTGCTCTGATGCTTTCTTCTGTTTCGTCTCAGGAGGGAGTTTCTCTATGGACAGAAAAAGACTGGAAGTTCAATCTTTTCTCCTGAACTCAGGTCATGCAAACTGGCCTGGTGCTGGCCGCCCGTCTCTACCCTTCACCCAAAAGAGCACAAGGGGTCCTGAGGAAGCGCTAGATCCAGGTTCTACATGAGAGAGGCAGCGCTGAAGAACTCAGACCCACCTTGAACTGTTTCAGCTGAGCAGGAAGACCCTGTCACAGTGGTGAGTTTTCATTTCTGCTTTCAGAATGTTCCAGAATCCTGTTACCAGCGTCTCGTTGTGTCTCCAGGTTCTCCAGTGGCAGAGAAAGTGGAAGAGAGCTGTGCCGGAGCACCAAGCTGGACTCCTCCCTGCTGCTCTGGCTGTTTAAAGGCTGTCCTTTCAGGTGGGACTATTTGACAAGAAGATGCTGGAGGGGACGTTGCCCCACCATCATCACCACACTCTGCTGCATCTCAGCTGCTCGTCCTTTGGTCTCCACAGCTGCACCGCCTCTTCTTCAATGGAGAAAGACAGTGGACAGGTCTGAGTTGCGTAAAAAATGGCTTGAATGAAGGTTTGATCATAGAACCATTTGAAAGAACAGGATGTGGAGAAGAACAAAACAATTCAACATCCTAGGAATAGAAGTTTGCACCAAATCTAAACGTATAGACTGCACTTTACAAACTTAAACACAACATGAGGTTTCTGAAGCAAAGAACGCAAAATAAATAAAAGCAGTGAAGAAGACGTCATTTTTTTAATAATATATAACATTTTGTAATATAACATTTTGTCTAGGTCTAGTCAGGGATACTCATATGAATTTGTTGACAATATTCTGTCAAAAAATGTGCAAGTAATAAGAGTATGCCATTTTTGCGAGCTCGCCACGCGCACGCCATTGAAAATGTACTTTATCTAACTTTGAATCCAACTTTTTTGTTGGCTAGCTGTGTGACGCATTTTGGCTTTAAAATAAGAGCGCTCTTTTGTTTGCGGTTAGGAATAAGTGTATGCATCAACTTAGCAAATCTCTGTGTACTATTCCTGCTTTTGTCTAATTTTGGTTATTTCTTACATGGCAGATGTTCTTCCCACATATTTACGTGCAACCAGCATAAATATTGATGGATATTCATGTTGGCCACATGTAATACGTGCAGCAAAGATGCACATTGCTGCTTTGCCCAAACGTATTTTGAAAGCATCCAAGGCTACATTTAGCTATGTTTTTGTTTTTTTTTTAATGAATAAGCTGTTGGTAGAAGTGATCCTTTTCTTTTTTCAGTTTTAAAAGTGGTCTGGTCTCAGTGGAGATGACTTTTGTGGAGTTGTATTTTGCATTGTGTGTTCCTGATGAAATGAAATAGTTTTTATATTTAAAAGAAAAAAGCAAAAAAAAAGAAAAACAATGGCAACGCTGAGATTTGAACCACCGTCCTGCACAGGGTAGGCGTGCATTTCCCGCTGTTGCCACTAGAGGGCGACATTCAAACTGGTGAAAACAGTCTATTTGAATATTCTTCATTGACAAGCGAATGGCATCTCTGAGGATAGTGTGTGTGTGTTTTTTAATACCTTTATTTGTTTTGAAAGTGTAGTGGGGGCGTGTGGATGATAAAAATGGTTCTAATTGACTTCCTTTTAGTTTCAAATGAAGTGTGTGCATTGCTCCCTTGTTTTGTGGTGGCTCCTTGTAAAGAAACAGCATGAAAAAGCTGTTTGTAGAAGTGTTCCTTGTCTTTTTTCTTGCATTGTTTCTATGCATGTGTTCAATTTTACCCTGGCCCCAGCTTTTGAAGATATGAGTTTTGAAGTGGGTGCCATTGTCAGACCTGATTAAGGCTGGGAAACAATGAATTGGAATATAAAGATTAACCAATGATTTTATGACTGAGGTAGAGTCTTGGCGTTTCTCACTTTTAACACTAACTTTTCGTACTGGTTAATACTGAATATTATGACACACACATAAGTATTTGTTTATTTGGACTTCATTTCTTCACTTTATTTGCTTTGAAAGTGTAGTGTGGGGGGTGTGGATGATAAAAATGGTTCTTATTGACTTCTTTTTAGTTCCAAATGAAGTGTGTGCATTGCTCCCTTGTTTTGTGGTGGCTCCTTGTGAAGAAACAGCATGAATAAGCTGTTTATAGAAGTGTTCCTTTTCTTTTTTCAGTTTTAAAAGTGGTCTGGTCTCAGTGGAGATGACTTTTGTGGAGTTGTATTTTGCATTGTTTGTTCCTGATGAAATGAAATAGTTTTTATATTTAAAAGAAAAAAGCAAAAAAAAAGAAAAACAATGGCAACGCTGAGATTTGAACCACCGTCCTGCACAGGGTAGGCGTGCATTTCCCGCTGTTGCCACTAGAGGGCGACATTCAAACTGGTGAAAACAGTCTATTTGAATATTCTTCATTGACAAGCGAATGGCATCTCTGAGGATAGTGTGTGTGTGTTTTTTAATACCTTTATTTGTTTTGAAAGTGTAGTGGGGGCGTGTGGATGATAAAAATGGTTCTAATTGACTTCTTTTTAGTTTCAAATGAAGTGTGTGCATTGCTCCCTTGTTTTGTGGTGGCTCCTTGTAAAGAAACAGCATGAAAAAGCTGTTTGTAGAAGTGCTCCTTGTCTTTTTTCTTGCATTGTTTCTATGCATGTGTTCAATTTTACCCTTGCCCCAGCTTTTGAAGATATGAGTTTTGAAGTGGGTGCCATTGTCAGACCTGATTAAGGCTGGGAAACAATGAATTAGAATATAAAGATTAACCAATGATTTTATGACTGAGGTAGAGTCTTGGCGTTTCTCACTTTTAACACTAACTTTTCGTACTGGTTAATACTGAATAATTATGACACACACATAAGTATTTGTTTATTTGGACTTCATTTCTTCACTTTATTTGCTTTGAAAGTGTAGTGTGGGGGGGTGTGGATGATAAAAATGGTTCTTATTGACTTCTTTTTAGTTCCAAATGAAGTGTGTGCATTGCTCCCTTGTTTTGTGGTGGCTCCTTGTGAAGAAACAGCATGAATAAGCTGTTTATAGAAGTGTTCCTTTTCTTTTTTCAGTTTTAAAAGTGGTCTGGTCTCAGTGGAGATGACTTTTGTGGAGTTGTATTTTGCATTGTTTGTTCCTGATGAAATGAAATAGTTTTTATATTTAAAAGAAAAAAGCAAAAAAAAAAGAAAAACAATGGCAACGCTGAGATTTGAACCACCGTCCTGCACAGGGTAGGCGTGCATTTCCCGCTGTTGCCACTAGAGGGCGACATTCAAACTGGTGAAAACAGTCTATTTGAATATTCTTCATTGACAAGCGAATGGCATCTCTGAGGATAGTGTGTGTGTGTTTTTTAATACCTTTATTTGTTTTGAAAGTGTAGTGGGGGCGTGTGGATGATAAAAATGGTTCTAATTGACTTCCTTTTAGTTTCAAATGAAGTGTGTGCATTGCTCCCTTGTTTTGTGGTGGCTCCTTGTAAAGAAACAGCATGAAAAAGCTGTTTGTAGAAGTGTTCCTTGTCTTTTTTCTTGCATTGTTTCTATGCATGTGTTCAATTTTACCCTGGCCCAGCTTTTGAAGATATGAGTTTTGAAGTGGGTGCCATTGTCAGACCTGATTAAGGCTGGGAAACAATGAATTGGAATATAAAGATTAACCAATGATTTTATGACTGAGGTAGAGTCTTGGCGTTTCTCACTTTTAACACTAACTTTTCGTACTGGTTAATACTGAATTATTATGACACACACATAAGTATTTGTTTATTTGGACTTCATTTCTTCACTTTATTTGCTTTGAAAGTGTAGTGTGGGGGGTGTGGATGATAAAAATGGTTCTTATTGACTTCTTTTAGTTCCAAATGAAGTGTGTGCATTGCTCCCTTGTTTTGTGGTGGCTCCTTGTGAAGAAACAGCATGAATAAGCTGTTTATAGAAGTGTTCCTTTTCTTTTTTCAGTTTTAAAAGTGGTCTGGTCTCAGTGGAGATGACTTTTGTGGAGTTGTATTTTGCATTGTTTGTTCCTGATGAAATGAAATAGTTTTTATATTTAAAAGAAAAAAGCAAAAAAAAAAGAAAAACAATGGCAACGCTGAGATTTGAACCACCGTCCTGCACAGGGTAGGCGTGCATTTCCCGCTGTTGCCACTAGAGGGCGACATTCAAACTGGTGAAAACAGTCTATTTGAATATTCTTCATTGACAAGCGAATGGCATCTCTGAGGATAGTGTGTGTGTGTTTTTTAATACCTTTATTTGTTTTGAAAGTGTAGTGGGGGCGTGTGGATGATAAAAATGGTTCTAATTGACTTCCTTTTAGTTTCAAATGAAGTGTGTGCATTGCTCCCTTGTTTTGTGGTGGCTCCTTGTAAAGAAACAGCATGAAAAAGCTGTTTGTAGAAGTGCTCCTTGTCTTTTTTCTTGCATTGTTTCTATGCATGTGTTCAATTTTACCCTGGCCCCAGCTTTTGAAGATATGAGTTTTGAAGTGGGTGCCATTGTCAGACCTGATTAAGGCTGGGAAACAATGAATTGAATATAAAGATTAACCAATGATTTTATGTGATAGTTTTTTTTTTTTTTTTTTTTTTTTTTTTTTTTTTTTTTTTTTTTTTTTTTTTTTTTTTTTTTTTTTTTTTTTTTTTTTTTTTTTTTTTTTTTTTTTTTTTTTTGTTTTTTTTTTTTTTTTTTTTTTTTTTTTTTTTTTTTTTTTGAAGATATGAGTTTTGAAGTGGGTGCCATTGTCAGACCTGATTAAGGCTGGGAAACAATGAATTGGAATATAAAGATTAACCAATGATTTTATGACTGAGGTAGAGTCTTGGCGTTTCTCACTTTTAACACTAACTTTTCGTACTGGTTAATACTGA
This sequence comes from Oryzias celebensis, assembly GCA_014656515.1. Classification (NCBI taxonomy): domain Eukaryota; kingdom Metazoa; phylum Chordata; class Actinopteri; order Beloniformes; family Adrianichthyidae; genus Oryzias; species Oryzias celebensis. The sequence continues at coordinate 33,034 of BNCR01000216.1, forward strand.
ATTATTATGACACACACATAAGTATTTGTTTATTTGGACTTCATTTCTTCACTTTATTTGCTTTGAAAGTGTAGTGTGGGGGGTGTGGATGATAAAAATGGTTCTTATTGACTTCTTTTTAGTTCCAAATGAAGTGTGTGCATTGCTCCCTTGTTTTGTGGTGGCTCCTTGTGAAGAAACAGCATGAATAAGCTGTTTATAGAAGTGTTCCTTTTCTTTTTTCAGTTTTAAAAGTGGTCTGGTCTCAGTGGAGATGACTTTTGTGGAGTTGTATTTTGCATTGTTTGTTCCTGATGAAATGAAATAGTTTTTATATTTAAAAGAAAAAAGCAAAAAAAAAAGAAAAACAATGGCAACGCTGAGATTTGAACCACCGTCCTGCACAGGGTAGGCGTGCATTTCCCGCTGTTGCCACTAGAGGGCGACATTCAAACTGGTGAAAACAGTCTATTTGAATATTCTTCATTGACAAGCGAATGGCATCTCTGAGGATAGTGTGTGTGTGTTTTTTAATACCTTTATTTGTTTTGAAAGTGTAGTGGGGGCGTGTGGATGATAAAAATGGTTCTAATTGACTTCTTTTAGTTTCAAATGAAGTGTGTGCATTGCTCCCTTGTTTTGTGGTGGCTCCTTGTAAAGAAACAGCATGAAAAAGCTGTTTGTAGAAGTGTTCCTTGTCTTTTTTCTTGCATTGTTTCTATGCATGTGTTCAATTTTACCCTGGCCCCAGCTTTTGAAGATATGAGTTTTGAAGTGGGTGCCATTGTCAGACCTGATTAAGGCTGGGAAACAATGAATTGGAATATAAAGATTAACCAATGATTTTATGACTGAGGTAGAGTCTTGGCGTTTCTCACTTTTAACACTAACTTTTCGTACTGGTTAATACTGAATAATTATGACACACACATAAGTATTTGTTTATTTGGACTTCATTTCTTCACTTTATTTGCTTTGAAAGTGTAGTGTGGGGGGGTGTGGATGATAAAAATGGTTCTTATTGACTTCTTTTTAGTTCCAAATGAAGTGTGTGCATTGCTCCCTTGTTTTGTGGTGGCTCCTTGTAAAGAAACAGCATGAATAAGCTGTTTATAGAAGTGTTCCTTTTCTTTTTTCAGTTTTAAAAGTGGTCTGGTCTCAGTGGAGATGACTTTTGTGGAGTTGTATTTTGCATTGTTTGTTCCTGATGAAATGAAATAGTTTTTATATTTAAAAGAAAAAAGCAAAAAAAAAGAAAAACAATGGCAACGCTGAGATTTGAACCACCGTCCTGCACAGGGTAGGCGTGCATTTCCCGCTGTTGCCACTAGAGGGCGACATTCAAACTGGTGAAAACAGTCTATTTGAATATTCTTCATTGACAAGCGAATGGCATCTCTGAGGATAGTGTGTGTGTGTTTTTTAATACCTTTATTTGTTTTGAAAGTGTAGTGGGGGCGTGTGGATGATAAAAATGGTTCTAATTGACTTCCTTTTAGTTTCAAATGAAGTGTGTGCATTGCTCCCTTGTTTTGTGGTGGCTCCTTGTAAAGAAACAGCATGAAAAAGCTGTTTGTAGAAGTGTTCCTTGTCTTTTTTCTTGCATTGTTTCTATGCATGTGTTCAATTTTACCCTGGCCCCAGCTTTTGAAGATATGAGTTTTGAAGTGGGTGCCATTGTCAGACCTGATTAAGGCTGGGAAACAATGAATTGGAATATAAAGATTAACCAATGATTTTATGACTGAGGTAGAGTCTTGGCGTTTCTCACTTTTAACACTAACTTTTCGTACTGGTTAATACTGAATAATTATGACACACACATAAGTATTTGTTTATTTGGACTTCATTTCTTCACTTTATTTGCTTTGAAAGTGTAGTGTGGGGGGTGTGGATGATAAAAATGGTTCTTATTGACTTCTTTTTAGTTCCAAATGAAGTGTGTGCATTGCTCCCTTGTTTTGTGGTGGCTCCTTGTGAAGAAACAGCATGAATAAGCTGTTTATAGAAGTGTTCCTTTTCTTTTTTCAGTTTTAAAAGTGGTCTGGTCTCAGTGGAGATGACTTTTGTGGAGTTGTATTTTGCATTGTTTGTTCCTGATGAAATGAAATAGTTTTTATATTTAAAAGAAAAAAGCAAAAAAAAAGAAAAACAATGGCAACGCTGAGATTTGAACCACCGTCCTGCACAGGGTAGGCGTGCATTTCCCGCTGTTGCCACTAGAGGGCGACATTCAAACTGGTGAAAACAGTCTATTTGAATATTCTTCATTGACAAGCGAATGGCATCTCTGAGGATATTGTGTGTGTGTTTTTTTAATACCTTTATTTGTTTTGAAAGTGTAGTGGGGGCGTGTGGATGATAAAAATGGTTCTAATTGACTTCCTTTTAGTTTCAAATGAAGTGTGTGCATTGCTCCCTTGTTTTGTGGTGGCTCCTTGTAAAGAAACAGCATGAAAAAGCTGTTTGTAGAAGTGTTCCTTGTCTTTTTTCTTGCATTGTTTCTATGCATGTGTTCAATTTTACCCTGGCCCCAGCTTTTGAAGATATGAGTTTTGAAGTGGGTGCCATTGTCAGACCTGATTAAGGCTGGGAAACAATGAATTGGAATATAAAGATTAACCAATGATTTTATGACTGAGGTAGAGTCTTGGCGTTTCTCACTTTTAACACTAACTTTTCGTACTGGTTAATACTGAATTATTATGACACACACATAAGTATTTGTTTATTTGGACTTCATTTCTTCACTTTATTTGCTTTGAAAGTGTAGTGTGGGGGGTGTGGATGATAAAAATGGTTCTTATTGACTTCTTTTAGTTCCAAATGAAGTGTGTGCATTGCTCCCTTGTTTGTGGTGGCTCCTTGTAAGAAACAGCATGAATAAGCTGTTTATAGAAGTGTTCCTTTTCTTTTTTCAGTTTTAAAAGTGGTCTGGTCTCAGTGGAGATGACTTTTGTGGAGTTGTATTTTGCATTGTTTGTTCCTGATGAAATGAAATAGTTTTTATATTTAAAAGAAAAAAGCAAAAAAAAAGAAAAACAATGGCAACGCTGAGATTTGAACCACCGTCCTGCACAGGGTAGGCGTGCATTTCCCGCTGTTGCCACTAGAGGGCGACATTCAAACTGGTGAAAACAGTCTATTTGAATATTCTTCATTGACAAGCGAATGGCATCTCTGAGGATAGTGTGTGTGTGTTTTTTAATACCTTTATTTGTTTTGAAAGTGTAGAGGGGGCGTGTGGATGATAAAAATGGTTCTAATTGACTTCCTTTTAGTTTCAAATGAAGTGTGTGCATTGCTCCCTTGTTTTGTGGTGGCTCCTTGTAAAGAAACAGCATGAAAAAGCTGTTTGTAGAAGTGCTCCTTGTCTTTTTTCTTGCATTGTTTCTATGCATGTGTTCAATTTTACCCTGGCCCCAGCTTTTGAAGATATGAGTTTTGAAGTGGGTGCCATTGTCAGACCTGATTAAGGCTGGGAAACAATGAATTGGAATATAAAGATTAGCCAATGATTTTATGACTGAGGTAGTTTGTGGAGTTATATTTTTGTGTGTTTTTTAATACTGTATTTGTTTTGAAAGTGTAGGGGGCGTGTGGATGATAAAAATGGTTCTATTGACTTCTTTTAGTTTCAAATGAAGTGTGTGCATTGCTCCTTGTTTTGTGGTGGCTCCTTGTAAAGAAACAGCATAAAAAGCTGTTTGTAGAAGTGTCCTTGTCTTTTTTCTTGCATTGTTTCTATGCATGTGTTCAATTTTACCTTGCCCAGCTTTTGAAGATATGAGTTTTGAAGTGGTGCCATTGTCAGACCTGATTAAGGCTGGGAAACAATGAATTGGATTATAAAGATTAACCAATGATTTTATGACTGAGGTAGAGTCTTGGCGTTTCTCACTTTTAACACTAACTTTTCGTACTGGTTAATACTGAATTATTATGACACACACATAAGTATTTGTTTATTTGGACTTCATTTCTTCACTTTATTTGCTTTGAAAGTGTAGTGTGGGGGGTGTGGATGATAAAAATGGTTCTTATTGACTTCTTTTTAGTTCCAAATGAAGTGTGTGCATTGCTCCCTTGTTTTGTGGTGGCTCCTTGTGAAAAAACAGCATGAATAAGCTGTTTATAGAAGTGTTCCTTTTCTTTTTTCAGTTTTAAAAGTGGTCTGGTCTCAGTGGAGATGACTTTTGTGGAGTTGTATTTTGCATTGTTTGTTCCTGATGAAATGAAATAGTTTTTATATTTAAAAGAAAAAAGCAAAAAAAAAAGAAAAACAATGGCAACGCTGAGATTTGAACCACCGTCCTGCACAGGGTAGGCGTGCATTTCCCGCTGTTGCCACTAGAGGGCGACATTCAAACTGGTGAAAACAGTCTATTTGAATATTCTTCATTGACAAGCGAATGGCATCTCTGAGGATAGTGTGTGTGTGTTTTTTAATACCTTTATTTGTTTTGAAAGTGTAGTGGGGGCGTGTGGATGATAAAAATGGTTCTAATTGACTTCTTTTAGTTTCAAATGAAGTGTGTGCATTGCTCCCTTGTTTTGTGGTGGCTCCTTGTAAAGAAACAGCATGAAAAAGCTGTTTGTAGAAGTGCTCCTTGTCTTTTTTCTTGCATTGTTTCTATGCATGTGTTCAATTTTACCCTGCCCAGCTTTTGAAGATATGAGTTTTGAAGTGGGTGCCATTGTCAGACCTGATTAAGGCTGGGAAACAATGAATTGGATTATAAAGATTAACCAATGATTTTATGACTGAGGTAGAGTCTTGGCATTTCTCACTTTTAACACTAACTTTTCGTACTGGTTAATACTGAATTATTATGACACACACATAAGTATTTGTTTATTTGGACTTCATTTCTTCACTTTATTTGCTTTGAAAGTGTAGTGTGGGGGGGGTGTGGATGATAAAAATGGTTCTTATTGACTTCTTTTTAGTTCCAAATGAAGTGTGTGCATTGCTCCCTTGTTTTGTGGTGGCTCCTTGTAAAGAAACAGCATGAATAGGCTGTTTATAGAAGTGTTCCTTTTCTTTTTTCAGTTTTAAAAGTGGTCTGGTCTCAGTGGAGATGACTTTTGTGGAGTTGTATTTTGCATTGTTTGTTCCTGATGAAATGAAATAGTTTTTATATTTAAAAGAAAAAAGCAAAAAAAAAGAAAAACAATGGCAACGCTGAGATTTGAACCACCGTCCTGCACAGGGTAGGCGTGCATTTCCCGCTGTTGCCACTAGAGGGCGACATTCAAACTGGTGAAAACAGTCTATTTGAATATTCTTCATTGACAAGCGAATGGCATCTCTGAGGATAGTGTGTGTGTGTTTTTTTTTAATACCTTTATTTGTTTTGAAAGTGTAGTGGGGGCGTGTGGATGATAAAAATGGTTCTAATTGACTTCTTTTTAGTTTCAAATGAAGTGTGTGCATTGCTCCCTTGTTTTGTGGTGGCTCCTTCTAAAGAAACAGCATGAAAAAGCTGTTTGTAGAAGTGCTCCTTGTCTTTTTTCTTGCATTGTTTCTATGCATGTGTTCAATTTTACCCTTGCCCCAGCTTTTGAAGATGAGTTTTGAAGTGGGTGCCATTGTCAGACCTGATTAAGGCTGGGAAACAATGAATTGGATTATAAAGATTAACCAATGATTTTATGACTGAGGTAGAGTCTTGGCGTTTCTCACTTTTAACACTAACTTTTCGTACTGGTTAATACTGAATTATTATGACACACACATAAGTATTTGTTTATTTGGACTTCATTTCTTCACTTTATTTGCTTTGAAAGTGTAGTGTGGGGGGCTGTGGATGATAAAAATGGTTCTTATTGACTTCCTTTTAGTTCCAAGTGAAGTGTGTGCATTGCTCCCTTGTTTGTGGTGGCTCCTTGTTAAGAAACAGCATGAATAAGCTGTTTATAGAAGTGTTCCTTTTCTTTTTTCAGTTTTAAAAGTGGTCTGGTCTCAGTGGAGATGACTTTTGTGGAGTTGTATTTTGCATTGTTTGTTCCTGATGAAATGAAATAGTTTTTATATTTAAAAGAAAAAAGCAAAAAAATAGAAAAACAATGGCAACGCTGAGATTTGAACCACCGTCCTGCACAGGGTAGGCGTGCATTTCCCGCCTACTAGAGGGTGACATTCAAACTGGTGAAAACAGTCTATTTGAATATTCTTCATTGACAATCGAATGGCATCTCTGAGGATAGTGTGTGTGTGTTTTTTAATACCTTTATTTGTTTTGAAAGTGTAGAGGGGGCGTGTGGATGATAAAAATGGTTCTAATTGACTTCCTTTTAGTTTCAAATGAAGTGTGTGCATTGCTCCCTTGTTTTGTGGTGGCTCCTTGTAAAGAAACAGCATAAAAAAGCTGTTTGTAGAAGTGCTCCTTGTCTTTTTTCTTGCATTGTTTCTATGCATGTGTTCAATTTTACCCTGGCCCCAGCTTTTGAAGATATGAGTTTTGAAGTGGGTGCCATTGTCAGACCTGATTAAGGCTGGGAAACAATGAATTGGAATATAAAGATTAGCCAATGATTTTATGACTGAGGTAGTTTGTGGAGTTATATTTTTGTGTGTTTTTTAATACCTGTATTTGTTTTGAAAGTGTAGAGGGGGCGTGTGGATGATAAAAATGGTTCTAATTGACTTCTTTTTAGTTTCAAATGAAGTGTGTGCATTGCTCCCTTGTTTTGTGGTGGCTCCTTGTAAAGAAACAGCATGAAAAAGCTGTTTGTAGAAGTGCTCCTTGTCTTTTTTCTTGCATTGTTTCTATGCATGTGTTCAATTTTACCCTTGCCCCAGCTTTTGAAGATATGAGTTTTGAAGTGGGTGCCATTGTCAGACCTGATTAAGGCTGGGAAACAATGAATTGGATTATAAAGATTAACCAATGATTTTATGACTGAGGTAGAGTCTTGGCATTTCTCACTTTTAACACTAACTTTTCGTACTGGTTAATACTGAATTATTATGACACACACATAAGTATTTGTTTATTTGGACTTCATTTCTTCACTTTATTTGCTTTGAAAGTGTAGTGTGGGGGGGTGTGGATGATAAAAATGGTTCTTATTGACTTCTTTTTAGTTCCAAATGAAGTGTGTGCATTGCTCCCTTGTTTTGTGGTGGCTCCTTGTGAAGAAACAGCATGAATAAGCTGTTTATAGAAGTGTTCCTTTTCTTTTTTCAGTTTTAAAAGTGGTCTGGTCTCAGTGGAGATGACTTTTGTGGAGTTGTATTTTGCATTGTGTGTTCCTGATGAAATGAAATAGTTTTTATATTTAAAAGAAAAAATAAAAAAAAAAAGAAAAACAATGGCAACGCTGAGATTTGAACCTCCGTCCTGCACAGGGTAGGCGTGCATTTCCCGCTGTTGCCACTAGAGGGCGACATTCAAACTGGTGAAAACAGTCTATTTGAATATTCTTCATTGACAAGCGAATGGCATCTCTGAGGATAGTGTGTGTGTGTTTTTTAATACCTTTATTTGTTTTGAAAGTGTAGTGGGGGCGTGTGGATGATAAAAATGGTTCTAATTGACTTCCTTTTAGTTTCAAATGAAGTTTGTGCATTGCTCCCTTGTTTTGTGGTGGCTCCTTGTAAAGAAACAGCATGAATAAGCTGTTTGTAGAAGTGTTCCTTGTCTTTTTTCTTGTATGTTTCTATGCATGTGTTCAATTTTACCCTGGCCCCAGCTTTTGAAGATATGAGTTTTGAAGTAGGTGCCTTTGTCAGACCTGATTAAGGCTCGGAAACAATGAATTGGAATATAAAGCTTAACCAACGATTTTATGACTGAGGTTGAGTCTTTGCGTTTCTCACTTTTAACACTAACTTTTCGTACTGGTAAATACTGAATTATTATGACACACACATAAGTATTTGTTTATTTGGACTTCATTTCTTCACTTTATTTGTTTTGAAAGTGTAGTGGGGGGTGGGGGGGTGGGGGGTGGATGATAAAAATGGTTCTTATTGACTTCCTTTTAGTTCCAAATGAAGTGTGTGCATTGCTCCCTTGTTTTGTGGTGGCTCCTTGTGAAGAAACAGCATGAATAAGCTGTTTATAGAAGTGTTCCTTTTCTTTTTTCTGTTTTAAAAGTGGTCTGGTCTCAGTGAAGATGACTTTTGTGGAGTTGTATTTTGTCCACATTCTCATTTTGCATGCTTACCAGCATTTCTCCCATCCTTTCCCAGTAGGCGCTGTACCTTCCCAAAATCCCTTCAAAGTTGTTGATGGAATTGTAAAAATGGTGCTAGTACATTGTGTTATTGTTTCTCTTACCCCTTGGTCGTATGCCCACAGCCTGATAACTGGTACTCCAAACCAGCCCGCCACCATCTCTTTGACTGCGTCACCCGTATCTCGCCTGTGTCTAATAAGGTGTTTTATATTAGCGTGTGTGTGCGGTTACCTTCATCTGGGTGTGTTTCATTACCTTGGGTTCTGTTTTGCCATGGGGCTTCTTTAAACATTAAAATCAAAACAACAAAAGATACAAGCAATACAAAGAAAATTCCCAATGCTACCCTCCCCCTCTTGGACCTGGGGAATCCCAGGTTCTCCAATCAGAGGGCATGGTGGGGGTAAAAAGTGGTTAAACAACAATAAAACAGTAAAAAATGAAATAGAAGAATTGAAGAAAAAATGAATGAAAAAAGAAAAAAAAGACACTTATTAAAAAGCCAGCCCAGTTCTAGAACAACATTCTTTGGACACATGAGACTAAGATCGACCTGTACCAGAATGTTAGGAAGAAGAAAGTTTGGAGAAGAATTGGAACAGCTGATGCTCCGAAGCACACACTTCAGTAAAACATGGTGGAGGCAGTGTCATGGTACAGACATGGATTTTGTGGATAATTAATGGCAATGAGTCACTTGTGTTTATTGATGCTGCGACAAAAGACATAATCAGCCAGAATTCCCAAGTGTAAAGGGATATACTGCCTGCTCCGATTCCCCCGATACAGCAAAGAAGTTTGGATGATCTTTCACAGTAGAGAAGGACAATGATCCAAAACATTCTGCAATCAACCCAAGGTTCTTTTAAAGCAAACAGGTGAAATGTTCTGCAATGTCTGCGTCAATCACCAGATCTCGGCGTGGGAAAAGTATCACAAAGCTTCATTCAGATGCTTTGTAACATCTCTGACTTTTTCATCTTCCTTCCTTTTAACCATTTTTAACAGATTGTATCATCAAACACAAACAGTTTGAAAATCTGAGACAACGTTCCAGATCAATCGGCTGCTCAAGTCCCTCGAGTTTACCTCTAGCAGTTTACAGGTGACGCCGACACCATTGCCAAACTCAACAAGAAAACGTGGAAACGGCAGCAGGTAGAGTTTCTGCTGGATGACTAAGTCTGCTCTATTGATCTGTTCATTCATCATTTGTTCATTTCTTTTATCAGGTTGAGTTGTTCTTTGATGTTATAGCAGCAGACTCGGCTACGACCATGTTAGGAAGTCCAGACAGGTGAGCATTTGGGAACAGATTGGACTGAACGAGGCATAAGAGAAAATTGTAATTTTTTCATGTCTGTTTGTTTTCATGTGCGAGCAGCTTGTCTTCATCTGTGCTGCAAGGGTTCACATGCACAGGAGTAAGTCGGTTCGTAAAGAAGCCGGTGACTAAGCTGGTAAAAGCCTGCCGGAGAAAAAGGATCTAACAAGGTCCCACTACTGGAGACACAGGTAAAGGCAGAACATTGTCTGTATCTCACCATCGAGTTTTAAATGAACAATGTTTGTCCACTTTTTTACTCAGCTCTTTTCAGGAAAACTATTATTCTTTGGGTTAAAGCTTTAAAAGCAGAGGTGTTCAAACTGTTGTTTGGAGGGTAGATTTGATGTGGTGAATGTGTTAGATGTTACTGTTGATGTGTTTTTACACACAAGAATGAAACTTCTGATTAACACTTTGCAAATGTAAAGATTTCAGACAATAAAAATGCAGGAAAGGAAGAAATGTAGGAAGACATTTTCTCTCTGGCTTTTTTTGTTCAAAAGCTGCATATTGTCGTGTATAATTTAACTCGTAAAACATTGTGGTTAGTTGTGATTATGCACAACCCAAAAGTGTGTTAATCTAGTTTACTACAGCTGATCAATGTCATTAACTCGTGCTCTGCTCTTCTTCACCCTAATCCAATCTGCTCCGCTGCAGGCACAGTGCTGAGGTCGGTTGATGTCATGAAATGGGCGGCACCCCCAAATAGTAAAAATTCATGTTTTCTTTTTGATCAACAGTTGACCTGCATGTACAACCACATTAGAACAGAGTCAGATGTCTCCACCTTTACACTTTACCCTCCAGATGTGCTGCTGTACTATGAGTAAGAATCAGTCTTTCTTTCTTTTTTTTCTTTTTTTTTTCTTTTTTTTTTTTTCTTTTTTTTTAAACTTTTTTAAACCTTGTCCAACAGGTGAGCAAACAGATATGAGCTGGGAGCCTCTTGCATTAGACAGATTTTACTCTTACAATCGGGGGTTATAAATCATTGGGAACACAAAATGTATATTGGTATAAGCCCCTTTTGTAATTTAAACGAAACTTTATTAATATTAATTTTGTTTGTGGGGGAAAAGAGGGGGGGGGGGGGTTTATAGATTTTAGAGAATGACTAATGGAAGGAGAAAGTAGAATTGTAAGTCTACAGGCAACAAAATGCTGATGCTTATACCCATTACAATAGTGAGTGTTGGTCTAAAATGGGCGGGGCCTGTCCACACACTCAGCTGTTACAAACATACCTGCCGGCTCCAAGAGTGTTCACAAACTTGTCCACAACCAGTTTACACGCACACTTGTGCATACCAACCAACACATGTAAAGCATTACATTCTGACACGCACACTATTTGAAGGTGCAAATGTGAGCTGACGCCTGTGCTCAGGTGAATGTTATGTTAAGCTGAAGTGGATGAAGGAATGGAAAGAAAAAAAGGAGGGAGAGCTCCCAGACATCCCCACACCAAGACCCCCGCCGAGGCAGCAGCGCCGACCAGGGCCCGCCCCCGCACCCATACTGTGGGGTCAACGGAGGAGATCCGCCCGCCAGGTAGTCCGGCCAAGCACCCAGACCGGGCCCGCAGGACCACCACATGGGCCCCCAACACCCGAGCGCAGTGAGGTATGGAAGCGCAGAGCGCAGGGCCCAGCCCAGTCAGGAGAGCAGCCCCCACCGCGCCGGGCGGTCCAGCGCAGGGCCCCACCCCCGAGAGCCCCACCACCCCAGACAAGCCGCCCACCACCACCCAGGAGTTCTGAGCATCCCCCCACCCCAGCCCCAGGTACGAGCCAGGACCCCCCAAGGGAGACCCGCTCCGAAGCTCCAGGCAGTTGCGGAGATCCAGAAGAGAGCACAGCAGGGGTCGGCTACCCCCACCTAGAGGAGGGATGACCAAGAGAAGTGGGGGTCCCCGAAGGAGTACGGAGACCAGGCTCTCCTATGTTGTGACTTAGAAGGGGCCCGGCACCCGAGGGTAAGGACCAGAACCCGCACCACAAGGACACAGACACCCTCCAGGCTCAAATGGAATATGATCCCCCGCTCATGGACTTGCCAGAGGACTGAGGGATCCCTCTCCCCGCGTGGGGAGGGGGCCGCCGGGCCCAGGAGGCCGACACCCAAGAGACAAGGCCGCCGCCGCTGAAGGTCCTGTTCCCCCCACCAGGGATGGGGTAGGGGACAGAAGATCAGTATTCCCATCTTCCTTGTGTAATGTATTTGTGTGTGTATGTTGAGGTGTGTTTCTTGTGGTTGAAGGGTGTGTGTCATAAAGGGTGCAGTTAAAATTGGCAAGCAGGGCACTGGGGACATCTCCTGATTGCTTACAGGGATGTCCAATCGCCCTCTCGCCAAGGAGCCCTAAATGTCTACGGTGCAGTTCAAATTGGAGGGTAGAGCACTAGGAGGACATCTCCTGCTTGCTGGCAGTGATGTCCTAGTACCCCCCCACCAAGGGTCCTACGTGTCTAAGGTGCATTTAAAACCAAGAGAAGGGGGCGAAACTGTGCAGAGAGGGGGGACCACTGCCAAGTGGCTCGGCCCCTCGAAGTATTCCGCAAGCACACCCCCCTCCAACCTAATAAGTGTTTGTATGAGGAAGGAGGGGAGGTCGGGGACAGCTACCAGACTGACCCCCGATGGTGAAACAACCGTCCCCCCGCCCCCCCCAGCATTGGGCCCAAGTCTCCCCAGGGCAGAGGCCCCACCGCCCGGAAACCGACCCCCCAGGCCCCCACCCCCCACCCCACACAAAGAGAGAGGAGCCGAGAGGGGGCCAGCCCCCAGGCGCAAGCCCCCCCCACCACCCCCCCCCCCCCCCCCCCCCCCCCCCCAGCACCGCCCCTGTGGCTGCCTGGCCAGGTACCAGCGGGCCCGAGGAAGTCTCAAGGGTCCCATACTGGTGGTGGACCCCCCTTCTTACCCATGAACACCCCCCATTGGCCCGCTCCCCCCAGACCCCGCCATGGTATGCTTTTCCTGGAGCAAACGCAGGCCCCAAGAGGGTTGCCCCACCCCGTCCCAGGGCCGGAGAAGGAGTGATCCCAGCCCCCGGGTGCATACACATATATATATATATATATATGTATATATGTATATGTATATGTATGTATATGTATATATATATGTATATGTGTATATATATATATATATGTATGTATATGTATATATATATGTATATGTGTATATATATATATATATATATATATGTATGTATATGTATATATATATGTATATGTATATATGTGTATATATATATATATATATGTATATATAGTAGTGTGAAGTAATGCGTTATGACATTTTCCAATGAGAGGTTGTGTAAAAAGCACGTGACCTGTATTTGCAGAAGAAGCAGCAGCAGTCGAAAAATAACGTTGTGTGGAAAAGTTCGAGTTCAGCAACGTGATGAAAGTTTTTTCTTCCGTGTTTGATGTGATGCTGGGTGCACACGCCAGGACTACTGCGTGAATTACAACTCTGCTTACAATGTTGATATAATTATCCATTTACACCTTCCTTATATATTTATGTTTTTCTAAATTCGGAAGTGAAACTTCCTCCACAATAAAAGAGGAGCCAAGTCTAGTCAGCTTTTACCTCCTGCTTTGATGAATTTAGTTAGAAGTCTGTTTAACATTGTCTGTTTGTCAGTAAACCTCCAAAGTGAAAGAATCTGAATATGTTTTTGTTTTCCTCAATTTTTGTTTTGACATGACATGAAAAAAAGAGTTTGATGGAAACGGTTTTGGTTTCACACTAAAGAGTTTGAGTGTTAAGTCTCGTCATTATTATAACAAAAATGTCTATTATTATAGGCTTACAACTTCGTCATCCCAGAAGCTCAGGTTCAAGTTTGAGGTTTTGCGTCACGTGTCGTCACCATTAATGACATCAGGTCATGGACCATCACTCAAGTGGACACACTTTCTGCTTTGATGGACTCATCAAATGGGGACTGGAATCCAAGTTTGGTGAGTAAACGGAGTAGCATGTGTTGTTTTGGTGCACAAATCTTGACTGTTTTTGTTCTAATCACTGGATGTTTTCATCTTCAAGGCAAAAGAAATCATCTCCAAGTATCTGGCTGTGGCAGGAAACTCACTTGGTAGAGCAGAACTGAATGCTATCAAAGGACCTAACCTCTCCTCTCTTGATCTGAGCGTCATCCAGTCCATTTCTGCTCAAAACCTCAAGTAAAAAATTGTTGTTGTTCACATAAGGAAACTGATTCAAACCTGACTAGAGCCCTTTTGTCTGTGTTTGTGTTTAATCTGAGCTTTCTGATTCTTTTATATATTTGTGTTACGTGAAAAGTTCCTCAAAATGACCAGCACATGTAACTGTTATCTTGCTCAATTGCGTTTCCTGTAACACTGTAATGGACTGGTCACTTATCCAGGCCTGTTTGCCCAAGAGAGTTAGCACAGGATCAGGACCCCAGCTAACAGTGTTCAGAGCCAAGAGGAAGCAGGGGTTGACACACAGAAAGCTAAAGGGCAAACTGCCTCACTGGTCGTTTTCTCACGTGTTCCTTATATTTTTGTTTTGTGCAGAGAAGCTGAATCCCTGAACATTACCAGCTGCACCTCTGAGGCAAATAAAGCACTTTACAACATTCACTCAATCATTTAGGGCCATTACTCGAGCATCGCCTTCCTACCTGCTCTCAAAACCTTTCCTTGATCAGTGAATCCACTCACAGGTGCATGCATTTTTCTACTGTTATATAATAGAATTTTTAGGACAACAAATGGAAAAAAAGCCTGAAAGAATAATAAGAATGGTTTATATTTTCTAGGATTTTCTCACAAGAGGTGCACCTGTTGGCTCCATCCGAAGTTTGATCCCACTCAACGTTAACATGGACCTGGAAACCTTCAGCAATCTGGATCCAAACGTTGTGTTGGTCAGTTCTGTGTTTATGCGTTAAGGATTTATTTTTATTCTCAAGATTTTTTTAAGACCAGAAGTGCAGATTTGTGAGAAACAGTATGGTTTTATGTCAAGAAAGAGCTCTACAGATGCAATAGTTCTTTTGAGGATGTTGATAGAGAAGACATTCAGCTGGGATCCAAGTGGAAGAGAAATATTAACAGGAAGAAAATACGAAGGTTGAGGATTTAAAGTATAGAGGGTCAGTAGTTCAGAGTAAAAGTGTGGAAACAAGTGCAGGCAGGCTGGAATTGTGGAGAAAAAAAGAAAAGGGCACAAAGCTGATGACCACCCAAGTTCAGCATAAACACTATGAACCAAGTCAAAAGCAGTCTGTAACAGAGGTAACAGATAAGTGATTCGAGCAGTGAAAATATTCAGGCCCCTGTAGTCAATGCAGGGCCGTAAACCACCATTGCGCTTGCCCACAAAGTAAGAAACCCGCCCCAGTAGGTGATGAAGAGGGACGGATGATTCCCAACTTTCCTGGATGCACTCCTCCATAGCCTCCTGTTCAGGGCGGGAGAGGGGATAGATGACCCTTGGAGGGGGGGTTGTGCCCCCGGCAGGAGGTCTATAGCAGAGTCATAGTGGCGACGGGGAGGCAGGGACTTGGCTTGGACCTTACTGAACACAGCTCATGATACACAGGGGGAAAGTTACTGAGGTCTGATGTTGGAGGGTCAGGTGAATGAGTCTGAATAGTAGAACCTAAAGCCACAGCACTGAAAGAATTCATTAAACAAAAAGGGCTCCAGAATGGCACTGGCCCAGAAGCCCAGTCAATATGAGGTACATGCCTGCAAAGCCATGGAAAATCGAGAATAACCTAGGGTTCTAAAGACTCTACAACAAAAAACTCATGAGTTCAGTGTGGTTACTGGAGACTTTGATTACTTTGATGTCCACAGTACGCACAGTGACTCAATGAGTAACTGAGCCAATCAAAGCATGAATCAGTAAGACTGGAGTCTAGGGCTCAATCGGGATCAAAAGTTTATCCATCGCCGCTTGTGAGATCAAATCCCCATCAGAACCACCAGTCGCGTCTGACGACACGTGTGAGGAGAAGTAGATGGCATTGCAGGAGCTTGTTCCAATCGCAAGAGCCTGTCATGAAGTTGCTGAATGCCAGAAATGCAGCCACCCACATCACAGGCTAGGATGAACATCTCAGCAGCTGGCAGTTAGTAAGAAAACAGACATTTGATTGTTAGGGGCAAAAGAAAACATACTTGGCCTTGTAATACATTTACATCATTGTTTTGAGAAAAAATTAAAAATGGGAAAAAAAAAGTAAAAAAAAAAATCGTGACTTTAAAAGTGAATGGAATTGAATTGTGGCTTGATTGCATCGTTACATCTCTAGTGTGAATGCAGCATTAAGCTTTCATAAATTTTGGGTCACTTGGCTGAATCTTGCAGTTGCTACAGCAAACCCCAAGCAACCCCTGCTTCCATTCCTCTGGAACAAACGTATTGGTTCACAAAATGTGTACTATAACCAAATACATTAGTTGCTTTAAGACAGGGGTGCCTCAAGAACCAGAGTCCTACATGTTTCCCAACCTACCTGTAACGTCTCGTCTGCTCCAGTATGTTGTCTGTTTATGTCGCCTCCTGTACCACCCCGCTCTGATGTACCAAACTTTGGGAGAGCATTATTAGTTTTCCTTCACTATATCAAGGTTCACCTTTCACTGTCTGTTTGGTGGATTTTGCTGTTGAGCTTGTGAATCTCTTCCGTACCTTGTTTTACAAAGCAGCTTGCCAAAGTCACAACCAGACGCAGACTGGTCTAGGGTACCAGTACTTGATGAATCCAATCCACTTCTGACAGAACTGGACCTCTGACCAGCTTGTTTAAAAATTAAAACTTCGAGTTAGGGACACCCAAAGCATCAATTCTTGACACAGAGGGGGTCTTTAACCATATCTCAGTGACGACATGGGAGTGAGGATGTGTAGCTCTGTCACCTGATGGGATAACATGTCCAGTAGCCAGTGCTTGAAGCCCGACCCTCATGTAAGTATTGAAATTGGGAAGTGAAAGCTTGAAAACTGAACTGGAACGGAATGCTAAAAGAGAGAGACTGAAAACAAAAACATTTCATACCCATGTGCTAGAGGTTTCCAGACTGACCATTAAAGCTCAACCTTGGGGACCGTTTGCTAGCCCCACCCCCAACCTCAGAACTACCAAGAGTTAGATTTAGAAATTACACATGCTTGCCAGTTAATAGTGACAGTTTAAGATGAAGTGCCACTTTATGCCCGATGAGGCACAAGCCTACAAAACACAAATACTCCTGTCCAATTAAAATGTATTTATATGAAATGCACCACGACAAACAGATTACCACAAGTAAAGAGTCTGGTTGCTGGCGGCTTCGGACACAGTCTGGTTACTGGCGGCGTCGGACACAGTCTGGTTGCTGGCGGCGTCGGCCACAGTCTGGTTGCTGGCGGCGTCGGCCACAGTCTGGTTACTGGCGGCGTCGGCCACAGTCTGGTTACTGGCGGCGTCGGACACGGTCTGGTTGCTGGCGGCGTCGGCCACAGTCTGGTTGCTGGCGGCGTCGGACACAGCCTGGTTGCTGGCGGCGTCGGCCACAGTCTGGTTGCTGGCGGCGTCGGCCACAGTCTGGTTGCTGGCGGCGTCGGCCACAGTCTTGTTGGTAGTCCTGTTAGTCTCAAAGTTTATAAGTGATGCTAGGGTTTCCACCTCATAGGGTTCCAGTTGAAAACAAGTTCATTGCCTTCAATTAGTCATTTGGTTTGAAAGGGTTAGGGTTAAAATCTGGATTTTGATCCAAACAATTTCTCCTCACCTTTTTTTACTTTGTTCTCACTGGAATCCATTGACTGCAGAAGACCAAGGCTGCTACTTAAAGAAAGGACTTCTGAGGAACAGAAGAAAAAAAAAACAGAATTAAAATGAAAGTCTGTAGTACTCCTATTTTTCTTGTCCAGTCGAGAAAAATCTACTCATCCGTCTATCTTCTAGTCCTGTTTGGTCCTATGCAGGGTCACAGGGTTGCTAGGGTCGATACCATCTACTTTAGGATGCACGCTGGACAGGTCCCCAGTCCATCCCCGGGCCACATCCCTCAACCTGAAGGGCAGTTTGGGGTCACTAATCATTTATTGAAGCAAGTTTTCCAACTGTGGGAGGACGCCAGAGTTCCCACAAAAAAAAATTCTGCATGCACAGAGACAACATGCAAACGTTACATGGAACGAACCCACATGGAATTTGAATCAGGATCTTCTTGATGTGAGATTGTGAGTGCAGTCACTACTCTACCTCCACCAAGTTCTTGGTCCAGAATTCTCCCTTTTTGTAAAAAAAAAAAAAAAAAAAAAATCCCTAAAAATGGACACATCAATTTAGTTTTGAAATACATACAACATTAATGGAAATTCACAACTGCTTTGCCCATGGAGCATGTGAAAGAGTAAAATCTGTCCAGAAAAAGAAGCTCTGAGTTTCCATCTGTTTGCTCAGATGCTGAACAAAAACAAAAACAAAAACAAACAAGCAGCAAAGGCTGAAAAATGATCACAACAAAGGTCAAACTTGAATACCTTTTATTAAGTAGAAATGAAAGAGTGCTTGATCTTAGTTTGAATTGTCATCACAGCTCATCTTTGGATGTATTGTTTGTTGTTCCCTCTGAAGAGTCGTCTATCTGCTGCGGTCGGGAAAGAAAAATGAATCCAGTTTCATCAAAGAAGGAAACACATGAAAGGACACAACACTGATAACATGCGAACTGAGAAGCTGAAACTATGGATAACTCTTGTCTCCAGGTGCAGCTGTGTTTTTTCTTTCCTTTCACCCTCCTTCAGAGCTGCATCTGATTGTAACGAGGGCACTCACAGATTTGAATAAATAGTAAGAGTCCAGAAGGGGGGCTCAGAGGCTGTTGGGGCATCTCCTCTCCGTCTCTCCTTGCAGGTAAAATGAACCTGTCTCCATCTTCCTTCTTTTGCAGAATTAAATGTTTTAAGGTATTTGAACCTAACAAAAATAAATCAGATGACATTTTTTCTGTTCATGATTTACAATTTTTTACATGTTTGCTTCCTAAATATTAGTCTAGAACAAGATATACATTTTCTAGACTTTCGTAGAGACCCACTCTGATAAAAATTGTGCTTTTGCTGTTATTCATGTGGCATTTTTCTGATGATGAAGGTCATTTTTCGAGAACAATGAAATACAAATTTAATTTCTGAGTATTTAAAAAAAAAATCAAATCAATGTGAATCAAGAAGAGACAAAAAAAAATGCTGTTGGAAAAAAAGCTTATTTGTGATGTTGAAAATACGCTGGGTGGGGCACAAGCTCCCTGCTTCACTCCACTCTGATGCATCCACTTGCAGACAAATAGATCCATGTTTGTTTTGGTTTTTGTCGTGTGAGTTGACATCTGGCTCAAAACTGTGCGGCTGGATAGCTAATATTCAATTTTCAATTCAATTTCAATTCAATTTTATTTATATATTTTATTTTTTTTGGGGGGGGGGGCACTAAGAAACTTCGGGGTTGTCCACATACAGGAGAGATCCTCAACCCCGGACAGGTGATGTGCTAGAACTATTAAAGAAAAATGAGCTTACTTAATTCTATAACTACATGGTTGAATAACAAATATGTGTCCAATAAACAAACACGTCTAGATAAACAGCTACAAGTTAAGATAACAGCTAAATATTTAAATAAACAACGACATGTTTGAATAGTCTATCAGATGGGCTTCATCCAGTAGGAGTTGTGGAAACAACTGGGGTTGCTGGAAGAGCCAAAGGTGAGGTCACAGCCAAAGACAGGAGCGGGAAGAGCCAAAGGCGAGGTTACAGCCAAGGACAGGAGCACAGATGATCCACCTGGAATAAGAAATCTCTCCCACTCCTCCGTAGGGGGGTGGGAAAGAGGGACAACATGTGAATCGCACTGCACCAAACAGAGGCATGATAAACAAAATAAAATAATGCAATGGCAGATGACAACTGATGTAATGAAGATTGCAGGTGAGGGGAGTGGGGGTGGGAGAAGGATACAGACCCTGGTTAGGGTAGGGGAGAGAGGAGGGGGGGGGGGTGTAGGAGGCAGACGAAGAGTGAGTAGGAGCGAGTAGAGCCAGTGTGGTAAACTTCATCACAGCAGGTGAGGTAGAGGAGCAGTTAGTTAAATAATCTCTGATTGCTAGTGAAGAAATGAAGTCTAAATAAACAAATACTTATGTGTGTGTCATAATAATTCAGTATTAACCAGTAGGAAAATTTAGTGTTAAAAGTGATAAACTTGATAGACATTGAATACTTAAACAAAAGGGTTTTTCATGGTTTAAACTTTGCAGACATTTATGATTGTGTGAATGAATGATAGGATTGTTTCTCACAGCATACAAGGTTAGTTCATATAGGGAGTACGCTGCTTTGAAACAAATATGTCTGCAGGCGGGAGTGAACGAAGAGCTGATAAGGAGTTAACGAGGAACAGAGCCACCTGTGAAAGGATGGGAAAAGGCGGACGGTGGGAAAATGCATCTCCAGAGAGAAGATCCAACCTCTTATTTTGATCCAACCTTCTTTTTGCATATTGTGTATAAAACTCTGGGTCAAAGGGAAATAGGATGTCTCTATTCTTCGTGCACGGAGAAGAGCATCCGCTAGATGCTTTCCTAAGGACAGCTGGAGACCCTAAATTCATGTATTAGATATTTTGGTGTCTGGAATATATCTTTTGGTGGAAAACCTCAAAATCGTTCCAGACCTCGATTTTTGCGGATTATAGCCTACACTAGCTAGCCTGGCAATAATCCTGTCTAAAGAGGAATGGTTAAGCCTAACTTTGAATGTAGAAACTGTGTCGGCCTCTCTTACATGAGCTGGGAGCTTATTCCATAAAACAGGAGCTTGGTGGCTAAAGGCTCTTCCTCCAACTGTGCTTTTAGAAATTCTAGGAACCACAAGCAGTCCTGCATTTTGTGAGTGAAGTGTTCTGTTTGGTTGGTAAGGCTCTGTGAGATCAGAAACTATGTTCTGGAAAACAACACTTTAAAAACAAAGCTAAAAAGCCCATAGTAATAATTCAAAGAGCACTGGGAACACAATTAATCCAAAACCGATCAGAGAGGCTCTTCAACCCATGAGTCTCAGCTGGCTGGAGTCAATTCCTGGGAAAGCAGAGCAGAGAAAGAGCGAGACTTTCTTAGAAAGAATGTAATTTGAATTGTTTTAATTAATCAATTTGCAAAAAAGAATTATTCACATGTATTTTTTAAAATATGAGCAATTTTTAACAATCTCATGAATATTTTCATATAAACATCAAAGGTAAATATTTACTATTTCCTTTTATCATTAACATTTACTTTTTATACATTTTAGCAATAGTCATAATCCTGAAGAGCTGTTCATCTGACAGGAAACCAGAGATTTGTCCTTGCAGATGGATGCCACTTTGCTCATCCTGCTGGTTCCTGGTGTTCTACTCCTGCTGTGGCTCAACATCTGTGGGATCCAATCAGACCCCTTCACTGATGCACTGAACATCACTGATGGTGCAGGATGGAGCTGCATTATTCTAACTGCAAAGGTTGGTTTTACTTCCAACGTCTCTAGAAATATTGCTCTCCATCTTGTCTTCATCATCTCAAATGCTCTCTCCACCACAGAGCGTGCCCTGGCGTGGTGCCCTGGCATGGTGTCGGCTGTAACGGGCCTCAAACGCATTCCTCACGGGTTGTCAGTAGCGTGATGGGATGCGCAATGCAGGGATACCCACTGTCACCCAAAATGATGAATCCTTCAGGTGTTTGATAAAAATTGGTCTGTTTCGTAGAACCCGTGAATCATGGACTGAATTTGGACACCCACCAAAAATATGTAAAAATGTGACATTAGAATCACACACAGCCTGCATTTGGATTGAATAAAAAAGTTTCCTGTTGGAATAACAAGCTGCATTTTCTTTTGGGGCCTTTATTCTTATGTGGCAGCCGTCGATGCTCACAACCTTTTGGAAAGCAGCAGATCCAGTGAGCTGCTCAAAACCAGAGGAGACTAATGGCAGTTCATCCACACTGGAGACCAGCATGACGCTGTGCATCAGCTGGAGGATGTGGTCTGCTGTTCTTTGGACAATGTCACTCACAGTGGAGCGTGGCATGTCAAAGGTCCTGCCTGATACACAGTAAGATGTGCCAGACGCCAGCCAGGAAAGGAACATCAGGACCTCAGTCTCCTGTGCTCCAAACCGTGAGGAACCTGAAGCTGCTCCACCAGACGAACCTTTGGTCCAGTGGGTCAACCCAAAATCCAGTCTGGTGTCAGACTGACCGTAAGCATAGAAGGTCAGGACAGGAACCTTTATGTTGGCAAAGCAGGAGAGACATGGAAGACCATGTGAAATGTAACAATCATTTTATTTGTGAAACTAGGTTTTATTTTTGGAATGTTTCTGTTTATTATGATGGCTTACATTGATTTTAGAAGTATTGATGAATGTTCATGTTATTTATTTGTTTGGGTTTTTGAATTTTCATATTAATTTTTAAATAAGAAAGTAAGTATTTTTGTTTAAAACTAGTGTGCAGTAAATCTTTTTGTAAATAAAATGATTTAAAACACTTTGTATTGAAGGCTGATATGGTTTGAGTAGAAAGAAAAAAACACAACACTTTCTCTGAACTCACAATTTAATTTCTAAACAGTAAGTTTCTTCACAAAATGTATGCAATTTCAATTTTTATAAACCAGCCAGGTTGTTTTTATCATCAGAACACAGTACATTAATTCATTCAAAAAATGAATGAATGAATAAGAACACAGTACATTCATAAATTGTCTTCAAAATATGTTCACATTTATTTCGCCTCCAGACCAGGTGGTGGCGGTAATGCAACCATTCTGTAGTTTGTCATCCACCATATAAACACCCGAAGAAGAATGGCGATCAAAAAGTATTGAGCATGGAGTCCGAATCGCTTTTGAAATCCAGGCCGCTATATAGTCCAGCACTATAAAGTTTTTTAGTAGTTAGGGGTTAGGGCATGAATTTGGACACAGGGCAGCTGAAAATAAAATGACAACTCAATTCTCCAAACGGCTTTTTCTTTTTCTTCACATTCGCTTTCATTTGCAGTGTTACAATAATTATGAAATTGCAATCAAAATGGTGAACAAACCTCGACTGAGCAAAGGAAAACCATGTTCAGCTCCAGAGAAATGAATGGTTGCTGTGTTTACACTAGATCAAATGTATACATGTTTGTTCTGCTTCAGACTCTTAATATTTCTATTAATAAAAGCAAAAACTTTCAAACTCTAAACTAATATCCCGAGCTGGCACAGTGGATTTATCTCGATATAAATTACGCATTTAATAAAAAGCTTTTGACTGTTATTACTTTGATTGCTTTGAAGGAGAAAAAAACCACAAAGAAGAGAGGCTCCCAGCTGGAGATGAAACTAATATTAAACACGTCTGCATCTTGATTCATTTCAATGCTGCACTTGAAGATCTTCTGGACAGAACTCAATGGGACTCAATCATGGTCGTCTTCTGATCTGCTGGAAAACAAAGCTTCAGGAGGTCTTTCCAGACATTTCACATCTCCTTCTGGAACACCCTGTTAAATGTTCATAAATATTAAATTCATGAAGTAAAACTCAAGAACCGTCCTGCTGCAACATTGATATCAGCCGACCAAAGTTTTCTTCATGATTCCATCATATATACAACATTAAGAACTTGAAAAGAGCACTAGTTTGAAATGAACTTTATTTTGTTTAAAACTACAACTGCTGTCAAAAAAGTAGTAAAATAAACATCAACAGAAAACTAAAAAAAAAAAAAAACAGAATAAAGCTAAAGACGGAAAAGAATTAAAAGGAGAATTTCTGCCTGCAGCCCCGTCTTCCCCTTTGCCTCCATCCTTCTTTATAGTTGATACAAGCATCTAAAGATTAAATCAACAGATCACTTACTAAAAAAGGATTGGGAAAAGGCATTGCTAGACAATGCAAATGTACAGCCTAAAGACCATGTTTAAATGTATCTACAGGTCAAATATAGGATGAAAAACTGCTCTCCTCTGTGTCAATATAACTTTTTAAAAATGTTTATTTTTTCCTCTATTGTGAATGCTTTCTCTGTCTGTGCCTTTTGCAAAACAGGTTTGACATTCACAAACTCCACATAAAGCCATCACATTTTCAGAGGTGAATGATCCATGACTGAACTTTTATATCAAAACATTATTAACATTATATCTCAAAATGTGTTAAAAACAAGAACATTAAGTTAAAAAAAAAGAGCGTTTATTCTGTAAATTGGTGCAGTCGTATCAAACTCAGTTAGTTAAACATGATAGATAATTGTACTGATAAAATATACTGTTTTATGTAATCTTTTTTTTTTTAATAAAAATGTATTATATTGTATGACAATTTGTGTATTTAATGCACTACAATCACATGCAGGTTATGTGACATACAATCTAAAGATAATAATGAACACCCATTTATGAATTACTTAAGTTGTTCCTTAATGCACGTACCATTTATTATTCTCAAATATGTTGATATCAATAATATTAATACACTGAATTGTATCCTGCTTTGATGATCTGTTTTCTATTGGACTGTAAACTGTTTTAGGTCATTGCCCTACTCTCACTGGGTGGAGTTCAAAAACCCAGACGCAAAGAAGGCTTTGACACAGAGGGGTACGTTTGGAGGTTGTTTTAATTACAGAAACACAAGATCACTTAAAGCACACAAACTGCTCTAATGCAGGGAACTGAAACATACAGGCTTAAATAGACAAACACACAATGAACTAAACAGGATGCAGCTGTGAACACCTCCAGCAGGAGACACAGGTGAGAGGGAGGAGAAAAGGAACAAACCTGCACAGAACAGGCAGAGAAAACAAACCCAAAATTACAAGCAGAACGAATCTCACTCTGTCATTAGGTAATTCGCAAATAGGACTATATTGTGTAAAGCATTAGTAAAATTAAAAGCCAAAAGTTGAGAAGTTCGCGCAGTGAAAACATTGACTGTGAAAACAGTAATAACAATAAAGTGAAAATATGTCTATGAGATCAAAACAGACTCATTCTTTAACTAAGCTGACACTAACATGGACTTTTGAATTAATCAGGTAGAAGAACTTAGCGGAAAAAAGATTTTGAAATTTATCATACAGAACAAAGTGTTTGAAATTTATAAAGGAAAAATTATTAGGCATCTACTCCTTCAAATAGCCATGGTCATAGAATGTTTTAGCCAGATAATACCATTGGTTTATAGAGAATTATTAACAAACTGGTTAACTTACTTTGTCATCTCTCCTCGCGCCGAAGTTGAATAGTTTTAGCAAGAGGTGTTGGATGTCTTTCCTAAAATGAAGCTACACACGAAGAACTATTTCCGCTTATGTCGGATGTGGATGTCCATTCGCCATGACGGATTCATCCGCCATTACGTGCCTGCAGGCGGGTGCCTCAAAAAAGTGGCCCCGCCACATGTTCAAAAACTCACCAAAACCTGAACACCATTGGGAGTGAAAAGAAAAAAATAGATATTTTCAAAATCCATGTACAAAGAAAAAAACAAAAAAGGGGACATCCAAAGCAAGCTCTGAAATTATAACGGGATGACCACAAAACCAACGGCTTGACAACCATTTTGTGGCAAAATGTGAAATTTGGCGATTTTCACATTTTTGCACAATATGGGAACAGGAAACTTGTGTCCCATTGATCTTTGACAACATTTCAGACTCAAGCCACAACAGTAAGTCTACAACCACAACCAAAATTTCTTTGACCTTTGACCTTGGAAAAAGTCAGCACTGAAAATAATAATAATAATAATAGAAACGCATCACTTTTAGTACCTTTAAAACATTTAAGCTCCTATGGATTTTGATCGATCCCCTCATAAATGCTTGAGCATCACTGGGAAAGTGGGGGGTTTGTTTTTTTAAAGTTTGTAGATTTTGAACAGTGTTTGCGCATCAAGTTTGCAAAAGTGGCATTCCCTGTTGATCGCACATTTTTACCAGAATATTGTCAAATTTTAGGAAATGAATCATTGGCTCAAGCTGAATAAAATGATCAGGAACATGGGCATAGTTAAAAAAAAAAATCTCAATTGCCAAAGAAACCCAAAACATCAAAGGTTGATTTTTGGGGATGTCCTGATCCAATCACATGATCAGAAATCAGCCCTGATCACATGGTTGATGACTCGATCGGCATTGGATGCTGTCTCCCGCTCAGTGTTGTTTATTTAATTTCATTTTTGTTTTGACCAGCGCTTCATATTTCAAGCTTATTATTCTGGATAATTGCTTCACTTGAAGTCTGCATGTCATGAATGTAACACGACAATTGTTGCCCTAAAGCGCAGCAGAATCATAGGTATATAATCAAACAATCCTCTCTGACGTCACGTCTCGGCTCATGGGCGCAGCCATATTGGCTGAAGTTAACTCTGCTTAACTTGGACGTTTCATGTATGGAGAAAAGAGGCAGGACCATCATATGTCGTTTTTCTCCTTTGTTTTGGTCCACGCCCACGACTTGTGCCAGTCTGCAGTTCCTACATGCTAACGCGGCTAATAGCTTTAGCTAAAGTCTCCAGCTCAGCAACGCAGCGCTGGACTAATGTTTACAAAATGAATCATGATGTAAATCAGCATCTTTGTTTTCTTGGAGGAATACTGCAAACATACAATAAAAGTCTTTACAGTTCTTTACAGTTCTGCTTATCTTACTGTTGATGTGTTTTGTGCACACAAATTACATTGCTGGGATATCTGTGGGTTTTTTTGCGTGGCTGTTCCTTTTACGTTGTGTGTATTCGGTTGAACCTCTAAGTTTTGAATAGGTTTTATTAATTTTATTATTGATTAATTCATAATATTGTTATGTAATATTATGCAATGCGCCTTGGGTTTCAATTGAGGGAAGGTGCTATACAAATAAATAGAGTATATTGAAAAGATGTCCTGTCCTCTCCCTTTGCCATTGCTCCTACCAGATGGTTATTTGTGGCTGTTTTTGCAAATTCTACAGTCTTGACATGTCAGAATGCATATCATTTACAGTGGGAGATTTTTTCCCTTCAGGCTTTAACTGCCTGTTGCAGTTATAGTAAAAAGCACAGAAGCCTCCTGTGGACTCTAGAATGAAAACCTTTTCTTCCTCCCACACCAAACACTCACACACCCAGGCAGTGAGAACAAACAGTAGCCCAGGACAGGAACAATAAGACACACCACCACCACCAATGCAGTAAAAAAAGCAAAAAAAAAGACTCATTTATTATCCTAACATTTACAACATGAATACATCTCTACACCCTAACTAAACCACTCTGACATCTGTTGTGACCTTTTTTCAGAAAAATCTCATTAAACCTTTCTTTGTGTTTAGCAGCTTCTAAGCTGCTTGAACACATGCAGTAGCGCCTTTGGTTTAAATGTAGTTTTTTGCGAGATTTTGTAACTTCAACAAAAATCACTTGGTGGAGGATTTTTGTCAAATGACAGTTTGCTTCAACAGACCATTTTCTGAGAAAAGCAAAGTAGTAAAAAAATAATTTTTCAAGCAGACTGATGCTTTTATTTTATTGAAATCCTTCTCCACATATTCCAAATATCCTGATCAAGTATGATGCACAATTATGGAAAAAATTAAATAGTTTTTAATTTTTAACTTCACCAAAATGTATCTGTAAAAGGATAAAAGAACATTTGTTTAGTATCAGACATTTTTTAGAGAAACTGAAAGCTTGAAAACGATCAAAGCACCCGTTTTAAAGGCACCGGGGTTTAGATACTCAGCTCTGAACTCCACTCAGAGACAATGTGGAAGCTTTCTTTTACTACACAGTTGTGTTGTAGAAATGGCAACAACAGTTTAACAAAAGCCTTTCAAAAACATCAGAAAATGTAAACAATCTTTATTGGAAAATTTAAAAAAGTTGTTGTATTTTTCAAACCCTTAATGTCTCTTAGAAGTAAGAAAACAAAATCTACATCAAGAAAATCTGTCAGCAGGCATAAGTCCAGCCTGTGGGCTAAATGCAACCCATGGGCTAAATTTGTACCGGCCTGCAGCATCCTGTCATAAAACCACCAGCAACAAAATGGGCCCCCAGCACCTTCCAAGAACGGTGTGTACAAAGTTTTTAATGTGATTGGCTAAATTATATTATAAGCCATTATGATCCTGTGGCAACAACTTTTTGGCTACTTGACATTCAGAGCCTTAAGGGCCAAATGAGGAGAACAGATTTATTTGCTACTGTGGTCAAAGTAAGATAAAAATTTGTGTTATTTTCCTTTTCACATGAGATTAATTTACAGTGACCATTTATGCATGAATAATTTGAAACATATGTGAACTCAGATCTAATGTTGACAAAAGTTTTTTTCTTGACTGATTTTTTCTTTATTTTATTTCTGTTTTTTAAATATGAAATTCACAGTAATTTGGGTAAAAATAAATTAAGATGCATTTCTGTTCACTGTGAAGATATTAAAAGTTTTGGATTGCAAAACATTCATTCATTCATTTTCTGAACCGCTTTATCCCTTTCGGGATCACGGGACTGCCAGAGCCTAACCCGGCTACTCATGGGCAATGGCAGGGGACACCCCTGGACTGGTCGCCAGTCTGTGGCAGGGGCGCATTGCAGAACAATTTTCATGAATAGTTGATTTGCACTGAGCATCTGCATAAGGTTATTATAAGGGTTCAAAGCATGGAGGCCGATTGGTTTTTTACCTTCACTCTTTTTCTCCTCACCTCAAATCTGACCCTCTGCAAAAGGTTTGGACGTCCCTGGCTTAGGGCTTCTGCTGTGCCCGGACTGTTACAGCTACGCACACTAGGGGCCACTGTTTGCTAGAAATGCATCATGTGCCGAGTTGTTGCCCACCTGTCCTCCAATAAGATTTTCTGTAAATATATATGACTTACTAGGTTTTATTCTTGTTATTCCGAAAGATGAATTTGATGTACTAACTAAATACCAACTCCACACAACAATCCATAAAAAATAATACTTCATTTTTGCCAAAAATAAAAATCCTAAATGTATTACTGGTGTCACAGTGCTCCATATCTGAGAGCCCCAAAGGACTTCACCAACATATTACCATTAAAAACACCCTAAATGCCTTAGATAACACCTCTATATTTTACTGTCCACTCGGAAAAGTGTTTTTTTTTTTGTTTCCTCCTGAGCAGTCTGAAGTTTGGAAAGTTGCTTTTAGTTTGAAAACAAATCCCATTATGTTACTCAAAATGCCATATGTGGGTGTGGGCACGTGGGTGACCCAATCTGTGAAACAAATGACCTGGGTTACATGAAAAAGACATAAACACAAAAAGATTGTTTTAAAACATTCAAAGTTTGTACAGAATTACAGTACACAAACCAGGAGATCAGAGTTTCTGTCAGTTCCAGTGTTTCTGCTGAGAAACAGGCAGGAGGATGGAGTGGAGGAATGTTTCTTCCAGGTGTGGCCTGAGGTTACAACCAAATGTTCAGGAGCAGATGCCAAACCTTTCAAACTCAAGTGCAGGAGTGTTGCAATCAGCATTTCTGATGTACCCACTTTCCCACAGTCTGCGTTACTCCTCCCACCGTGGCTGATTTCCTGCTGGATGTGTTCTTGAGTGCTTTCAGTATCTTCTCATTGGGCGTGTCCGCTGCATTCAACTGACAGCTGATCAGAGCTACAAATAAATGGTGGAAACCCTTTGAATTAACACTGTTGCAGAAGTCTTTTTTGCACTCTAATTACACAATTTACAAGGAACAAAACATTGCAGAAGAGGGGCGTGTCCTCCTTTTTGACCTTTATGAGCTGTGAGCCTCAGACACGTGTAAACTGTTGGTCATACTTTCTTGGTCATCAGGATGCTCTTGGCTGGCGGGACCACCCAGCCCCTCATCAACATCCTCATCGTCCACGACGCTTGAGTAGCCGTAGGTCCTCATAGGGACCTGGAGGTTTTTCAGGACGCTCCCTTGTCGTGAACCTCCATCAGCTGCGATAATGGCGTTGCCATTCAGATGTCTGAAGCTGTCACGTGAATGTTCCACAGAAAAGGCGGTTGCCATGAGAGGAGGGCAGAAATGGGCTTTTTGCTGCAACGAAACAAAGCAACAGCGCTCACTAATGGTAATAGTTTTCACAGGCCAGGTATGAAAAAGCGTGTGATCTAGCATTCCACAGCTGAGTGAAATCAAGCATGGGCATGCCCAAACAACAAGCCAAATGTGACACACTTACTGAGCTTCTCACAAATTCTTCCACTCTGCACATGGTCTCCTCTCTGTGCTGATAGCGCTCTGTCCCTTTGGGAATGGCCGGCCTGCCCAGAGAGTCAAACGCTGAGATTGTGGATCTGCTGTCACGGCAACGATTCTGCTCCTGCACCCATAAGCATGCACACAGGCAACCATTAGCAGATTGAAATGCTTCTTTCTGCCCTTTAAAACAGAATTTCTAATACAGGACACACTACTTTAAGGAAGATAAATGATATCTGGCTATTTATATATCTGTTCTCTCTGATGGACAACACCCAGTACTTTCAGAAATCCTGTGTGAACTATTTTGAACAGGAATAACAGTTTTTGCTTTTAGTCTAAAGGTCATAAAAGTCCCAAAGATTCACTATCAATGGCATTTTAGTTTTTCATGGTCTAAATCTGGGCTGATAAAAAACACAACTTGTGCTATTAGGTTTGTTTTGGTGAAAAGGCAACAAAAAAAAATCATGTGGCAAATTGTAATTAAATCATTTGGTACTTTAAAATTAGATAGTTGAAAACGTGTTGTGAAAAAGGAAGCACTGTGAAAAAACAGAAGGGCGGACAGCTGCCATTCAGCAATCAAACCATAAACTTTTTTCCCTCCACATTTACACAGCAAATAGTAAATGCTTTACTGTTGTCATTTTCACAAACTAGATTAGAAAAACCGCATTAGACATGAAGGAGACTC
>BNCR01000217.1:0-63426 GCA_014656515.1 Oryzias celebensis
CAGTAAACCCACCAATAGTGTGAGAGCCCAAATTATCACCAGCAATACAGTATAAAGCCCCTTTCATTGTTTCTCCATCTACAGTTATCCCATCAGTTTTTAGGACTTTCAGATCTGCCAACAACTTGAGAAAACCTTGGTTATTCCAAACTGTTTAAGGTCTTTTTCAACACACAACAAAACAAGAAACATCTGATCAGTGTTGGATCGCACGTAAATTGGCAAGTTTGCCACAGAAAGATAGACTGCAAGAACTTTGTGTGTGTTTTTAACAGAACCCAGGGGGTTCACAATTTCAAGCGCATCTTGGTACAAAATTAACTTCAGGCATTGTGGATTTTCAATTAAAAATTGGTTTGATTTAAAATTATGTCCATCGGTTATATCAGAAAATACATCAGTGTCAGTCTCAGACTGCTGTGAAACTCTGTACTTCCATAAATCGGACTGCAAAAGGCTTTTCAATGTTTGTGTCACTGGGATGTAATAGGCAGACTTTTGTTTCATATTTTTCATCTATTCCTAATTTCACTTTTTTTGGTTCTGTATATTTAAACATGTGAGTGAATGTTTTGACTCTGTGAATATGTTGTTCTTAGTGGGCCCAGATGACAAACTGAAAACAAATCAGACTCTTAAATACTATTGCAGATTTGTGCAATTGTTTCATCTGCAAAGCCCATGTCTGTTTTTAATGATGAACTAACTTTGGATAATGTATAATCCAGTACCATCTCGTGCACATTTTGTATTTCCTCAACAATAGTCTGAATGGTTTGAAGCAGGAACAAGGAGTTGTCCTTGCAGTTTGAGGTAAAATAGACATAGATTTCTGAGATATGGTTCACTAATGTCCTCAGACATATCAGTGTTGACGTTTGTTGGAGTTGTTGGAGTAGCTGCATTTACGCTTTCCAAAACATTTCTACCATCACTGACATTAGAGGCCTGAGAACGTGTTTCCCTATACATTTCACTGATGCTTTCAGATGAGCATGCTTTATGCTTCCTAGACATGTGAGCAGTAAATGATGACTTTACTTTAAAGACATGTTCACAACCAGTTACAGGACATGACACGGATCTGCTTTCTGCAATGTGGTCTTTTAAATGAGACACAAGGTCTTTCACAGTGTAAAAATTGCGCACACATAGTGAAACTGCACATTTAAAGTTTGCAATAATGGCTGTAGAATCACTCTGTGGTGCACTCACATTGTGAATGCGATAAAAATGGCCCTTAAAAGCAGAGTAGGTGCAAAATGTCTTCCCACAATTAGCACTGACACATTTGAAAAAACATCGAGGCTCATTCCTATGAACTCTGCAATGCAAGACATAACCCTTCAATGTGTATATGTTTTTATTACAAAAAGCACAAGTTATCATTTTTAGAAGTTAATAGTTGCTTTTACAGCCACAGTCACCGCGAGAAGCCCTGAAGCCTGTAGCGCTGACAGAGCTAGCTTAAAACACCTGCAGCATGCACTTAGCTGGAGGAAATAAATTGCGTACTTACCGTGCAAACTCCAAAGTTTTTACTTGAGTCTTTTCCAGAAAATCAAATAGAATGTTGAAAATTGTTCCTACAGATCCTCATATACAGAAAAAATACGGCAGTTGCTCATCAAAAGTCCCCGTTCTCTACACTTTTCCTGCTTTCCGACTCCTGCTCGTTAGTGACGTCAGCCACAGAATTTGAACGAGTCTTCCCTCTCACTGTGTTCAGCCAATGAGAAATCTGTGTCACTTGACCATGTGACACACTGAAATTCAAATCAGGTTACTGCAGGCCTCTCTTCAATATGATGCAGACTAAAATAAAAAATACAAAAATAAAATATTTTCAGCTTGTAAGTCTAAAAGAAGGGTGATTTAAAAAAAAAAGAAAAATGTATATGGTTAAATTTGGATCAGCTTAAAGTTAATGAAAAACAAAATTGAAAATTTGAATTAAAAGAAATGAACATTTTGAAAACAAGACTTGTTTGAAATGAAAAATTGAAAACAGTTTTAAATTCGAAAGTAGCCCTCACTTTTTAAACTTGAAAGAAGTACTGATCCTTTTAAAAATATGTGTAAATTTAAATCTTGAATGACAATTTTTTACAAAACTACACCTAGAACTGACAAAAATTTGTAATTTCAACTTTTTTTTGTTGAGCTCAAAGGCTCGCCCCCACGTGAAAAATAGGATCAGCTCAGCAGCAAGTATTTGAAAACTGAATTGAAATTGAAAACTGAGCACTGAAAGCAAAAAGGGAAAAAGAAAAGTTTGAAAATTTTTCTATTGGTTAACAGCTTTAGCACTCTTGTTTTTTTTATTCAAGTTTTAAATTTGCATATATTGTGTGTGTACATTTTAAAGTTTAAAACTTTAAACTTTGTTTTTAAACTTTAATTTTTTTTCTCATCCATCCATCTTCTTCCGCTCACACGGGACCAGGTCGCAAGGGCAGCAGTTTAAGCAAAGATGCCCAGACTTACCTCTCCCCGGCCACTTCCTCCAGCTCCTCTGGGGGCCTTCAGGACGTTCCCAGGCCAGCCGAGGGACAGTCTCGTCCTGGATAATCCGCCTATCAGTCTAATGCTACTATCTTCTTTCACTCTTAAACAAGACCTCAAGATACTTAAACATCTCCACCTGGGGTAGGAGCACTCCACACACCAAGAGAGGACAAACTACCTTTTTCCGGTCAAGAACGGTGGCCTCAGACTTAGTGGTGCTGACCCTTATTACAGCCGCTTCAAACTAGGCTTAAAACTGCTCTAATGCATGATGGAGGTCTTGGCTCTATAAAGCCAACATGACAACGTCAACTGCAAAGAGCAGAACCTGTGGTTCCTAAACCAGACGCCCTCTGGTCACTGACAGTGCCTAGAAATTCTGTCCATAAAGACTATGAACAAAACTGGTGATAAAGGGCAGCCCTGCCGGAGTCCAACATGCGCCGGGAACAGGTCTGACTTACTGCCGACTATTCGGACCAAGCTCCTGCTCTGGTCATACAGAGACTGGACAGCTCTGAGTAAAGCTCCCCGGACCCCATTCTACCAGAGCATCCTCCCCAGGACACCACAAGGGACGCAGTTGAACAGCAAATTCACAAAACACATATGGACTGGATGAGTCAACTCCAACAAACCCTCCAGCAACCTAAAGAGGGTGTAGAGCTGGTTCACAGTTCCACAACCAGGATGGACACCACACTGTTGTTCCTGGATCTGAGACTGGACTATTGGACGGACTCTCCTCTCCAGTACCCTAGCATAGACTTTCCCTGGGAGGGCGAGGAGTGTGATTCCTCGGTAGTTGGAACACACCCTCAGGTTCCCCCACCACCCCTGTCTGCCAATCCAGTGGTACAGTTCCCGTCTGTCACGCAATGCTGCAAAGACGTGTCAGCCAAGACACTCACACAGCATGCAAAGACTTGAGGTACTCAGAGCAGGCTTCTTCCACTTTCGATGGAGCCTTGCCAACAAACACAGAACAAATATGACTACCTCATTGACGTCAGCTTTGGTGATGTACAGCCCCACCCCAAAATCCACAGCCTCAGCTTCCTCAAGAGAAGGTGTGTCAGTAGGATTGAGGAGATCCTCAAAGTATTCCTTCCATTGCCCGACAATGTCCTCAATCGAAGTCAACAGCCTCCCACCTGCACCGTAAACAGAGCCTACAGAAAATTGCTTTCCCCTTCTGAGGCGTCAGACCGTTTGCCAGAACCTCTTTGAGGTCATTGCCCACGTGGGCAGTGAAATCCCCCAGGAGGACGATGGAGTCCCCTGTTGGGGCACTTTCCAGTATTCCTCCAAGAGACACCAAGAAGGCCAGGTTTTCCAAACCACTGTTTGGCCAGTAGGTTGGAAACACAGTAGAGAGCTATCCCCCAGCTAACCCTCTCGTCCACCGGTGTGAACTCCAACACTTGGCGGCTGAGCTGGTGGCTCACAAGTAAGCCCACCCCAGCTAGCTGCCTCTCAATATTGGCAACTCTAGAATGGTAGAGAGTTTAACCCCTCTCGAGGGACTGAGTTTCAGAGCTCAGGCTGAAAATGGAGTTGAGCCCAGCTATATCTAGCCAGTACCTTTTGACCTCTTGCACAAGCTCAGGTTCCTTCCCTTCCAAAGAGATGATGTTCCATGTCTCAAAAATCCAGTTCCATGACCAGGGTTTGAGCCGCCAAGGCACTTGCCTTCAACTGCACCCAAACCACAATGCACCTACCCCTTCTGAGCCCTCCTGCAGGTGATGGGCCCACTGGAGAGTGATCCCACGTCGCTCCTTTGGGCTTGACCTGACCAGGGCCCATGGGACCTGACCACCAGGCAATCACCTGCGAGCCCCAATCACAGGCCTGGCTCCAGGGTGGTGCCCCAGTCACGCCAATACAGGCGACATAGCGGAATCTTGGATTGGACTTCTCATGAAGGTGTTCTGAGCCGCCCTTTGTCTGGCTCATCACCCATGATGTGTCTGCCATGGAAGACTCTATCAGGGGCAGAAGCCCGTGACAGCATAGCTCTTGAGATCACTTGAGCACACAAACCGCTCCACCACGCCAAGGTGGTGGTTCAAGGAGAGTATTTTTTTTTCCACGTTGAAAATGTCTTGTTTTCACATTTTATTAATTAATATAATTTTTTTCTAATTAACAATCTGGATTTTCATTCACTTTAAGCTGATCCACATTTAAACCCAAATGTCCTTTATTTATTTGAGACATCAATCTGTTTTGTATACACACGTGAAAGGAGAACTGAGGCAGTTGAATCCACTTTGGGATACCTGCATCAGGAGACCTGCTTCAGAGGACCTGCGTCAGGAGGCCCACTATATGACACCCGTGTCAGGGGACCTACCTTAGGAGACGCACTTTAAGAGATCTTAATCAGGAGAGCTGTGTCAGTGGAATGCCTTAGGAGAACTGTAAAAAAGAGACATGCGTCAGTGGAATCCACTTTAGGAAACCTGGATCAAGGGGACTGCTTCAGGAGACCTGAGTCAGGTGACCCACTTAATGACACCTGCGTCAGGGGACCTACTTCGGGAGACGCACTTTAGGAGATCTACATCAGGAAACCTGTGTCAGGGAAGCTGCTTTAGGAGACCTGTGAAAGGAGACCTGCGTCAGGAGGCCGACTTTATGGTACCTGCGTCAGGGGACCTACCTCAGGGACGCACTTTAGGAGATCTGCTACGGGATACATGTGTCAGGGGAGGTGCCTTAGGAGTACTGTGAAAGGAGATTTGCATCAGTGGAATCCACATTAGGAAACCTGCATCAGGAGACCTTCGTCAGCGGACCTACTTCTGGAGATGCACTTCAGGAGATCTATATCAGGAGACATGTGTCAGGGGAAATGCTTTAGGATTGCTGTGAAAGGAGATCTGCATCAGTGGAATCCACATTAGGAAACATGCATCAGTAGACCTGACTCAGGGGACCTGCGTCAGGAGGCCCACTATATGACACCTGCGTCAGGAGGCCCACCTTAGGAGACGCACTTTTAGAGATTTCTGTCAGGAGAGCTTTGTCAGGGGAGCTGCGTTAGGAGACCTGTGAAAGGACACCTGACTCAGTGGAATCCACTTTAGGAAACCTGCATAAGGAGATCTGCGTCAGGGGACCTGTGTCAGGAGGCCCACTTTATGACACCTGCGTCAGGAGGCCCACTTTATGACACCTGCGTCAGGGGACCTACCTCAGGAGACAGGAGACCCGCCTCAGTGGAATCCACTTTAGGAAATTTGTAACAAGAGAGCTGCGTCAGGAGGCTCACCTTAAAAAACCTGCATCAGAGGACCGACCTCAGGAAACGCAGTTTAGGAGATCTGCATCTTGAGACCTGTGTCAGGGCAGCTACATCAGGAGGCCCACTTTATGACACCTGCGTTAGACGAATCCACTTTAGGAAACCTTCATTAGGAGGTCTGCGTCATGGGACCTGCGTCAGGAGGCCCAACTTATATCACCTGCGTCAGGGGACCTACTTCAGGTGATTCACTTTAGGTGTTGTGCGTCAGGAGACATGTGTCAGTGGAACTGCCGTAGGAGACCTGTGAAAGGAGACCTGCGTCTGTGGAATCCACTTTAGGAAACCTGCATCGGAAGACCTGCGTCTGGGGACCTGCGTCAGGAGGCCCACTTTATGACACCTGCGTCAGGGGACCTACTTCAGGAGACGCACTTTAGTAGATCTATATCAGGAGATCTGTGTCAGGGGAGCTGTCTGAGGAGACCTGTAAAAGGAGACCTGCCTCAGTGGAATCCACTTTAAGAAACCTGCATCAGGAGACCTGCGTCAGGGGACCTACTTCAGGAGACGCACTTTAGTAGGTCTATATCAGGAGACCTGTGTTTGGGGAGCTGCTTTAGGATTGCTGTGAAAGGAGATCTGCATCAGTGGAATCCACATTAGGAAACATGCATCAGTAGACCTGCATCAGGGGACCTGCGTCAGGAGGCCCACTTAATGACACCTGCGTCAGGGGACCTACTTCAGGAGACGCACATTAGGAGATCTATATCAGGAAACCTGTGTCAGGGTAGCTGCTTTAGGAGACCTGTGAAAGGAGACCTGCGTCAGGAGGCCCACCTTATAACACCTGCATCAGGGGACCTACCTTAGGAGAGGCACTTTAAGAGATGTCCGTCAGATGAGCGTTGTCAGGGGAGCTGCCGTAGAAGACTTGTGAAAGGAGACCTGCTTCAGTGGAATCCACTTTAGTAAACCTACATCAGGAGACCTGCTTCAGGAGACCTGAGTCAGGAGGCCCACTTAATGACAACTGCGTCAGGGGACCTACTTCAGGAGACGCACATTAGGAGATCTATATCAGGAAACCTGTGTCAGGGTAGCTGCTTTAGGAGACCTGTGAAAGGAGACCTGCGTCAGGAGAACCACTTTATGGCACCTGTGTCAGAGGACATACTTCAGAAGACCTGCGTCAGGAGGCCCATTTTATGACACCTACGTTAGTGGAATCCACTTTAGGAAAGCTGCATCAGGAGGCCTGCGTCAGGGGACCTGCGTCAGGAGGCTCACCTTAAATCATTTCCGTCCAGGGACCTACCTCAGGAGACGCACTTTAGGGGATCCTTATCAGGAAACCCCGTGTTAGGGGAGCTGCGTTAGGAGACCTGTAAAAGGAGACCTGCGTCAGTGGAATCCACTTTAGGAAACCTGCATTAGGAGACCTGCATCAGGGGACCTGCGTCAGGAGGCCCACTATATGACACCTGCGTCAGTGGACCTATCCTAGAAGACGCACTTTAAGAGATCTCCTTCAGGAGAGATTTGTCAGGGGAGCTGCCTTAGGAGACCTGTAAAAGGAGACCTGCGTCAGTGGAATCCACTTTAGGAAACCTACATCAGGAGAACTGCTTCAGGAGACGCACTTCAGTAGATCTATATCACGAAACCTGTGTCAGGGGAGCTGCGTTAGGAGACCTGTAAAAGGAGACCTGCGTCAGTGGAATCCACTTTAGGAAACCTGCATTAGGAGACCTGCATCAGGGGACCTGCGTCAGGAGGCCCACTATATGACACCTGCATCAGGGGACCTAACTTAGGAGACGCATTTTAAGAGAGCTCCTTCAGGAGAGATTTGTCAGGGGAGCTGCGTTAGGAGACTTGTGAAAGGAGACATGCATCAGTGGAATCCACTTTAGGAAACCTACATCAGGAGAACTGCTTCAGGAGACCTGAGTCAGGAGGCCCACTTAATGAGACCTGCGTCAGGGGACCTACTTCAGGAGACGCACTTTAGTAGATCGATATCAGGAGACCTGCTTCAGGAGACCTTAGTAAGGAGGCCCACTTAATGACACCTGCGTCAGGGGACCTTCTTTAGGAGACGCACTTTAGTAGATCTATATCAGGAGACCTGTGTCAGGGGAGCTGCCTTTGGAGACTTGTGAAAGGAGACCTGCGTCAGTGGAATCCGCATTAGGAAAAATTCATCAGTAGACCTGCATCAGGGGACCTGCGTCAGGAGGCCCACTATATGACACCTGAGTCAGGGGACCTAACTTAGGAGACGCACTTTAAAGAGATCTCCTTCAGGAGAGCTTTGTCAGGGGAGCTGCGTTAGGAGACCATTGAAAGGAGACCTGCGTCAGTGGAATCCACTTTAGGAAACCTGCATCAGGAGACCTGCTTCAGGGGACCTGCGTCAGGAGGCCCACTTTATGACAACTGCGTCAGGGGACCTACATTCAGGAGACCTGCATCAGGAGGCCCACTTAATGACACCTGCACCAGGAGACCTGCATCAGGGGACCTGTGTCTGGAGGCCCAATTAATGACACCTGTATCAGGAGACCTGCGTCAGGGGACCTACATTAGGAGACGCAGTTCAGGAGATCTCAGTCACGAGACCTGTGTCAGGGGAACTGCCTTAGGAGACCTGTGAAAAGAAAACTGAGGCAGTGGAATCAGCTTTTGGAAACCTGCATCAGGAGAACTGCTTCTGGGGACCTGCGTCAGGAGGCCCACTTTATAACACCTGTGTCAGGGGACCTACTTCTGGAGATGCATTTTAGGAGATTTACATCAGGAGATTTGTGTCAGGGGAGCTGCTTTAGGATTCCTGTAAAATTAGATCTGCATCAGTGGAATCCACATTAGGAAACATTCATCAGTAGACCTGTATCAGGGGACCTGCGTCAGGAGGTCCACTTTATGAGACCTGCGTCAGGGGACCTACTTCAGGAGACGCACTTTCGGAAATCTGCGTCAGAAAACATGAGTCAGGGGAGCTGACTTAGGAGACCTGTGAAAGAAGACCTGCGTCAGTGGAATTCACTTTATATAACCTGAAAGAGGAGACCTGCGTCAGGGTACCTGCGTTAGGAGGCCCACTTAATGACACCTGCGTCAGGGCACCTGCTTCAGGGGACCTGCGTCAGGAGTCCCAGTTTGTGTCACCTGCATCACGTTAATCACCTGCATCACTTTAAAGAGATCTGCGTCAGGAGACCTGAGTTACGGGAGCTGCCTTAGGAGACCTGTGAAAGGACACATGCGTCAGTGGAATCCACTTTAGGAAACCTGCGTCAAGAGACCTGCGTCAGGGGACCTGCATCAGGAGGCCTACTTTATGACACCTGCATCAGGGGATCTACTTCAGAAGACGCACTTTAGGAGTTCTATATAAGGGGAGATCTGTCAGGGGGGCTGCCTTAGGAGACCTGTGAAAAGAGACCTGCGTCAGTGTAATCAACTTTGGGATACCTGCATCAGGACACCTACATAAGGAGGCCCACTTGATGACACCTGCGTCAGGAGGCCCACCTTATAACACCTGTGTCAGGGGTCCAAACTCAGGGGATACAATTTAGGAGATCTCCGTCAGGACAGCTGTGTCAGGGGAACTGCCTTAGGAGACCTGTGAAAGGACAACTGAGGCAGTCGAATCAGCTTTAGGAAACATGCATCCGGAGACCTGCTTCAGGGGACCTGTGTCAGGAGGCTCACTTTATGACACCTGCGTCAGGAGGCCCACTTTATGACACCTGCATCAGGGAACCTACCTCAGGAGATCTGCATCAGGAGACATGTCTATCTTGGAAGCTGCGTCAGAAGCACACTTTATGACACCTACGTCAGGGGATCTACTTTAGCAGACGCACTTCAGGAGATCTGCGTCAGAATACCTTAGTCAGGGGAGCTGCTTTAGGAGTCCTGTAGATATGCATCAATGGAATCCCCATTAGGGAACCTGCATCAGGAGACCTGCGTCAGGGGACCCGCGTCAGTAGCTCTACTTTGTGACACCTGCGTCTGAAGGCCCACTTTATGACCCCTGCATCAGGAGACCCACCTAATAACACCTGCGTCAAGGGACCTGCGTCAGGAGGCCTACCTTATATCACCTTCGTCAGGGGACCTACCTTAGGAAACGCACTTTAGGAGATCTCCGTCAGAAGAAATGTGTCAGGGGAGCTGTCTTAGGAGACCTGTGCAAGGACACATGCGTTAGTGGAATCCACTTCAGGAAACCTGCGTCAGGAGACCCACCTTATAACACCTTAGTCAGGGGACCTATTTCATGACACGCCCTTTGGGAGATCTGCATCAGGAGACCTGTGTCAGGGGAGCTGCATCAGGAGGCCCACTTTATGACACCTGCGTCAGAGGCATCCACTTCAGGAAACCTACATCAGGAGACTTGCTTCAGGAGACCTGAGTCAGGTTGCTTACAGAATGACACCTGCGTCAGGGGATCTACTACAGGAGATGCACTTTAGGTGATCTATATCAGGAAACCTGTGTCAGGGAAGTTGCTTTAGCAGACCTGCGAAAGGGGACCTCGTTCAGGAGGCCCCCTTTATGACAACTATGTCAGGGGACCTACCTCAGGGACGCACTTTAGGAGATCTGCAACAGGAGACATGTGTCAGGGGAGCTGCCTTAGGAGACCTGTGAAGGGAGACCTGCCTGATGTGAATTTACTTTAGGAAACCTACATCAAGAAAAAAAAAAAAAAAAGCTGTGTCAGGGGAGCTGCTTTAGGAGTCCTGTAAAAGTAGATCTGCATCAGTGGAATCCACATTAGGAAACATTCATCAGTAGACCTTAATCAGGGGACCTGCGTCAGGAGGCCCAATATTTGACACCTGCATCAGTGGACCTAACTTAGGAGACGCACTTTAAGAGCTACGTCAGGAGAACCACTATATGACACCTGCGTCAGGAGGCCCACCTTATAACACCTGCATCAGGGGACCTACCTAAGGAGAAATACTTTAGGTGATCTCTGACGGGAGAGCGCTGTCAGGGGAGCTGCCTTAGGAGACCTGTAAAAGGAGAAATGCGTCAGTGGAATCCACTTCAGGAGATCTGCATCAGGAAAGCTGCATCAGGAGACGTGCGTCAGGAGGATCACTTTATGACACCTGTGTCAGGAAGCCCACTTTATAACACCTGCGTCAGGGGACCTACTTCAGGAGACGCACTTTCGGTGTTCTGTATCAGGAGACCTGTATCTCGGGAGCTGCGTCAGAAGCACACTTTATAACACCTACGTCAGGGGAGCTACTTCAGGAGACGCAGTTAAGGAGATCTGGTTCAGAAGACCTCAGTCAGGGGAGCTGCTTTAGTAGTCCTGTGAAAGGAGATCTGCGTCAGTGGAATCCACATTGGGAAACCTGCATCAAGAGACCTGCGTCAGGAGGCCCACTATATGACAACTGCATCAGAAGGCCCACTTTATGACACCTGCGTCAGGAGACCCACCTAATAACACCTGCGTCAAGGGACCTGCGTCAGGGGACCTACCTCAGTAGATGCACTTTAGGAAATCCCCTGTCAGGAGAACTGTGTCAAGGGAGCTGCATCAGGAGGCCCACTTTATGAAACCTGCATCAGTGGAATCCACCTTAGGAAACCTGCATCAGGAGGCATGCGTCAGGGGACCTGCGTCATGAGGCCGACTTTATGACACCTGCGTCATGAGGCCGACTTTATGACACCTGCGTTAGTGGAATCCACCTTAGGAAAACTGCATCAGGGGGCCTGCGTCAGTGGACCTGCGTCAGGAGGCCCACTATACGACACCTGCATCAGGAGGCCCGCCTTTTAACACCAGCGTCAGGGGACCTACCTCAGAAGAGGTACTTCAGGAGATCAACCTCAGGAGGCCTGCGTCAGGGAAGCTGCGTCAGGAGGCCCACCTTATTACACCTGCTAAGGGGACTTACCTTAGGAGATGCACTTTAGGAGTTAGCCATCAGGAGAGCTGTGTTAGGGGAGCATCCTTAGGAGACCTGTGAAAAGAGACCTGCCTCAGTGGAATCCACATTAGGAAACCTGCATCAAGAGACCTGCGTCAGGAGGCCCACTTTATGACACCTGCGTCAGGATGGCCACCTTATAACACTTGTGTCAGGGGACCTACCTCAAGAGACGCACTTTAGGAGATCTACATCAGGACAAATGTGTCAGGGGTGCTGCCTTCGGAGACCTCATATGACGTAGAAATCATATCATATGACGTCATATATGATTTGTGATATCATATATCATCATATATCATATTATCATATATCATCATCATGTAACATCATCATGTCACATAATGTCATAGATGACATCATTATGTAAGATGATGTCGTAGATGACATCATTATGTCACATGAAGTCAAAGATGACATCATCATGTCATATAACGTCATAGATGACATAATTATGTCACATGATGTCATAGATGACAACATCATGTCACATGACGTCATAGATTACATCATCATATCACAAGATGTCATAGATGACAACCTGATGTCACATGATGACATATATGACATCACTATATAACATGATGTTATAGATGACATCATCATGTCACATAACGTCATAGATGACATCATCAGTTCATATTATGTCATAGATGACATCAACATGTCACATAAAGTCATAGATGACATGAATATGTCAAATGACGTCATAGATGACATCATCATGTCAGATGACGTCATAGATTACATCATGTCATATAGCGTCATAGATGATATCATCATGTATTGTAATGTCATATATAACATTAACATGTCAAATGACGTCATAGATGACATCATCATGTCATTTGATGTCATAGATGACATCATCATGTCACTTGAAGTCATATATGACATCATCATATCATATAGCATCATAGATGATATCATAATGTCACATGATGTCATATATGACATCATCATGTCATATGACGTCATAGATGACATCATTATGTAACATGATGTCATAGATGATATCATCATTTCACATGACATCATAGATGACATCATTATGTAATATGATGTCATAGATGACAACATAATGTCACATGACTTCATAGATTA
The DNA here is from genome assembly GCA_014656515.1 of Oryzias celebensis. Taxonomy (NCBI): domain Eukaryota; kingdom Metazoa; phylum Chordata; class Actinopteri; order Beloniformes; family Adrianichthyidae; genus Oryzias; species Oryzias celebensis. Next base: position 12,850 of record BNCR01000217.1, read on the forward strand.
CATCATCATATCACAAGATGTCATTGATGACAAACTGATGTCACATGATGACATATATGACATCATTATATCACATAATGTCATAGATGACATCATCATGTCACATGATGTCATAGATGACATCATCATGTCACAAGAAGTCATATATGACATCATCATGTCATATGACGTCATACATGACATCATTATGTAACATGATGTCATAGATGATATCATCATGTCACAAGAAGTCATATATGACATCATCATGTCATATGACGTCATACATGACATCATTATGTAACATGATGTCATAGATGATATCATCATTTCACATGACGTCATAGATGACATCATCTTGTCACGTGAAGTCATAGATGACATCATCATGTTAGACAATGTCATAGTTGACATCATCATGTCAGATGACGTCATAGATCAAATCATCATGTCATATAGCTTTATAGATGTTATCATCATCTAACCTGATTTCATATATGACATCATCATGTCATATGATGTCATAGATGACATCATCATGTCACATAAAGTCACACATGACATCATCATGTCATATAGCATCATAGATGATATCATAATGTCACATGATGTCATATAAGACATCATCATGTCATATGACATCATAAATGACATCATTATGTAACATGATGTCATAGATGATATCGTCATTTCACATGACGTCATAGATGACATCATCATGTCACAGGACGTTATAGACTACATCATCATGTCACACAACGTCATAGTTGACATCATCATGTAATTTGATGTCATAGATTACATCATCATATCAAATGAAGTCATATATGAGATCATGTTATATGACGTCATAGATGACATCATTATGTAACATGATGTCATAGATGACAACATCATGTCACATGACGTCATAGACGACATCATCATGTCACACAACGTCATAGTTAACATCATCATGTCATTTGATGTCATACATTACATCATCATGTCAAATGAAGTCATATATGACATCATGTTATATGACGTCATAGATGACATCATCATGTCACATGACGTCATAGATGGCATCATCATGACATAAGATGTCATAGATGAGAAAATGATGTCACATGATGAGATAGATGACATCATGTCACCTGAAGTCATGGATGACATCATTATGTCACATGATGTCATATTTGACATCATCATGTCACATGACGTCATAGATGACATCAGCATGTCACATGATGTCACAGATGATTTCATCATGTAACGTGATGTCATGTATAACATTATCATGTCACATGACGTCATAGATGACATCATGATGTCATATATTGTCATAAATGATGTCATCATGTCACATGAAGTCATAGATGACATCATCATGTCATATGACATCATAAATGACATCATCATGTCACATGAAGTCAACGATGACATCATCATGTCACATGATGTCATATTTGACATCATCATGTCATATGACGTCTTAGATGACAACATGATGTAACATGATGTCATAGATTACATCATCATGTCATATAGCGTCATAGATGATTTCATCGTGTAACGTGATGTCATACATAACATTATCATGTGACATGACGTCATAGATTACATCATCATATCACAAGATGTCATAGATGACAACCTGATGTCACATGATGACATATATGACATCACTATATAACATGATGTTATAGAAGACATCATCATGTCACATGACGTCATAGATGACATCATCAGGTCATATGATGTCATAGACGACATCAACATGTCACATGAAGTCATAGATGACATGAATATGTCAAATGACGTCATAGATGACATCATCATGTCAGATGACGTCATAGATTACATCATGTCATATAGCATCATAGATTATATCATCATGTATTGTAATGTCATATATAACATTAACATGTCAAATGACGTCATAGATGACATCATGTAACATAAAGTCATAGATGAAAAAATGATGTCACATGATGACATAGATGACATCATTATGTCACATGAAGTCATAGATGAAAATATTATGTAACATGATGACATAGAAGACTTCATGATGTCACATGATGTCAGAGATGACATCATCATGTCAAATGATGTCGTAGATGACATTATCATGTCACATGACGTCATAGATTACATCATGATGTCACATGATGAGATAGATGACATGAACATATCACCTGAAGTCATAGATGACATCATCATGTCACATGAAGTCATATATGACATCATCATGTCATATGACGTTATAGACTACATCATTATGTAACAATATGTCACAGATGACATCATCACGTCAGATGACATCATAGATTACATCATCATGTCATATAGCGTCATAGATGACATCATCATGTAATGTGATGTCATATATAACATTAACGTGTCAAATGACGTCATAGATGACATCATCATGTCACATGTTGTCACAGATGACATCATCATGTCATATGACGTCACAGATTACATCATCATGTCACATGATGTCATAGTTGACATCATCTTGTCATTTGATGTCATAGATGACATCATCATGTCACTTGAAGTCATATATGACAACATGTCACATGACATCATAGATGACATCATTATGTAACATGATGTCATAGATGACAACATAATGTCACATGAATTCATAGATTACATCATCATATCTCAAGATGTCATTGATGACAAACTGATGTCACATGATGACATATATGACATCATTATATCACATAATGTCATAGATGACATCATCATGTCACATGACGTCATAGATGACATCATCATGTCACAAGAAGTCATATATGACATCATCATATCATATAGCATCATAGATGACATCATTATGTAACATGATATCATAGATGACAACATCATGTCACATGACGTCATAGATTACATCATCATTTCACAAGATTTCATAGATGACAAACTGATGTCACATGATGTCATATATGACATCATCATGTCACATGACGTCATAGATGACATCATCATGTCACAAGATGTCATAGATGAGAAAATAATGTCACATGATGAGATAGATGACATCATGTCACATGATGTCATATTTGAAATCATCATGTCATATGACATCATAGATGACAACATTATGTAACATGATGTAATAGATCACATCATCATGTCATATAGCGTCATAGATGATTTCATCATGTAACGTGATGTCATATAAAACATTATCATGTCACATGACGTCATAGATGACATCATCTTGTCACATGATGTAACAGATGATTTCATCAAGTAACGTGATGTCATATATAACATTATCATGTCACAAGAAGTCATATATGACATCATCATATCATATAGCATCATAGATGATATCATAATGTAACATGATGTCATATATGACATCATCATGTCATATGACGTCATAGATGACATCATTATGTAACATGATGTCATAGATGATATCATCATTTCACATGACGTCATAGATGACATCATCATGTCACAGGACGTCAAAGATGACATCATCATGTCACACAACGTCATAGTTGCCATCATCATGTGATTTGATGTCATAGATAACATCATCATGTCACATGAAGTCATATATGACATCATGTTATATGACGTCATAAATGACATCATTATGTATAATGATGTCATAGATGACAGCATCATGTCACATGACGTCATAGATTACATCATCATTTCACAAGATTTCATAGATGACAAACTGATGTCACATGATGTCATATATGACATCATCATGTCACATGACGTCATAGATGACATCATCATGTCACAAGATGTCATAGATGAGAAAATAATGTCACATGATGAGACAGATGACATCATGTCACATGATGTCATATTTGAAATCATCATGTCATATGACATCATAGATGACAACATTATGTAACATGATGTAATAGATCACATCATCATGTCATATAGCGTCATAGATGATTTCATCATGTAACGTGATGTCATATAAAACATTATCATGTCACATGACGTCATAGATGACATCATCTTGTCACATGATGTCACAGATGATTTCATCAAGTAACGTGATGTCATATATAACATTATCATGTCACATGACGTCATAGATGACATCATCATGTCACATGATGTCACAGATGATAGCATCATTTCACATGATGTCATACATAACATCATCATTTCATTTGATGTCATAGATGACATCATCATGTCACATGAAGTCATAGATGACATTATCATGTCAAATGTTGTCATAGATGACATCATAATGTCATATATTGTCACAGATGATATCATCATGTCACATGAAGTCATAGATGACATCATCATAACATATGACGTCATAAATGACATCATCATGTCACATGAAGTCAAAGATGACTTCATCATGTCACATGATGTCATATTTGACATCATTATGTCATATGACGTCTTAGAAGACAACATAATGTAACATGATGTCATAGATTACATCATCATGTCATATAGCGTCATAGATGATTTCATCATGTAACGTGATGTCATACATAACATTATCATGTCACATGACGTCATAGATGACATCATCATGTCATACGATGTCATAGATGATAGCATCATTTCACATTGCATCATAGAGGTCATCGTCATATCTCCTGACATCATAGATTACATCATCATGCATTGATTATCGCCAATTAAATCACATTACAGTAAAGAATAAATACCCTTTGCCTTTATTGAATTCCGCTTTCGAATACCTTCAAGATGCTGCCGTATTTACTAGACTTGACCTTCGTAACGCTTATCATCTGGTGCGTGTACGGGAAGGTGATGAATGGAAGACAGCATTCAACACCCCCTTAGGTCACTTCGAGTACCTGGTCATGCCATTCGGTTTAACCAACGCCCCAGCAGTTTTTCAAGCATTGGTCAATGATGTGTTACGGGATTTCCTCAACCGCTTTGTGTTTGTCTATCTGGATGACATTCTTATCTACTCCCCTTCGCTGGATTCCCATTATGACCACGTTCGTCAGGTCCTTCAGAGACTCCTGGAGAACAAATTGTTTGTCAAAGCTGAGAAGTGCGAATTTCATGTTCCCAAGGTCATGTTCTTGGGTTTCGTAATTGAAAAGGGCCGCATTAACATGGATGCAGCGAAAACCACCGCCATTAAGGAATGGCCCCGACCAACCTCCCGCAAAGACCTCCAGCGTTTCCTTGGGTTTGCCAATTTTTACCGTCGCTTCATGCGCAATTACAGCAGCATAGTACATCCTCTTACCAGCCTGACATCGCCCAAGACCCCGTTTCTTTGGAGCCCGGAGGCGGAGGAGGCTTTCAACCATCTCAAAGAGAAGTTCACTTCTGCTCCAGTATTGGCACAAGCTGACCCTACACGTCAGTTTGTGGTGGAGGTGGACGCATCAGATACTGGGGTGGGAGCCGTCCTTTCTCAACGCGCAGAGGATGGGAAACTCCACCCATGTGCCTTCTTCTCCCGGAAACTGTCTGCCCCAGAGCGTAACTATGATGTGGGAAATAGGGAGCTGCTGGCCATTAAATTGGCCCTTGAAGAATGCGTCATTGGTTGGAGGGGGCTGAACATCCCTTCATAGTTTGGACGGATCATAAGAATCTCCAGTACATCAGTTCAGCCAAGAGACTCAACCCTCGTCAGGCCCGGTGGGCCTTGTTTTTCAGTCGATTCAACTTCACAGTTTCTTTCCGTCCTGGGTCACGCAACCTTAAGCCAGATGCCCTTTCCCGCTTGCATACCGTTGAGGACCCAGACCCACCCCCTGTTCCTGTCCTTCCTCCTTCCTGTGTCATGGCCAGTCTCACCTGGGACGTCGACGCTGCCATTCGTCATGCCTTGGCCACGGATCCTGACCCCGGGAACGGGCCTCACAACCGTCAATACGTGCCGGCTTCGGTCCGGTCTCAGGTGTTGACGTGGATCCATGCTTCCCGTTTTTCTTGCCATCCAGGTTACCATCGGACCCTTCTCCAGATCCAACGCCGTTTTTGGTGGCCCACCATTGTCTCCGACACGAGAGCGTACGTTGCAGCCTGTACTGTTTGTGCCACCAGTAAAACCACCCACCATGCTCCTGCTGGTCTCCTCCGACCACTGCCCATCCATTCCCGTCCTTGGACGCATATCGCAGTGGATTTTGTTATTGGACTACCCGCTTCCAAGGGGAAGACTGTTATCTTGACCATTGTTGACCGCTTTTCCAAAGTCGTTCACTTTGTGGCTTTGCCCAAGCTGCCTACTGCTGCTGAAACTGCCAGTGTCTTAATTGATCACGTATTCCGTCTCCATGGCATTCCCTCTGACATTGTTTCGGATCGTGGCACCCAGTTCATCTCCCAGGTCTGGAAGTGTTTCTGCCAGGCATTGGGGGCCACTGCCAGCCTGTCCTCTGGCTTCCATCCACAAACCAACGGTCAGACGGAACACACGAACCAAGACCTGGAGTCAGCCCTTCGCTGTGTCTGTTCCCAGAATCCCACCTTGTGGTCTGATCATCTCAGTTGGGTGGAATACTCTCACAATTCCCTTGTTTCCTCAGCTACTGGGCGATCCCCTCTTGAGGCGTCTCTGGGTTACCAGCCTCCTCTGTTCCCCTCTGAAGAGTCTGAGTTGGCAGTTCCCTCAGCTGCGGCCCACATCCGCCGCTGTCGTAGGATCTGGGATCTCACTAGACGGGCCCTACTCCGTGCTTCTCACCGTACTGCATCCACTGCTGACAGGCGCCGCTCCCCGGCCCCTGCGTACCTTCCTGGCCAGAAGGTTTGGCTGTCGACTAAAAACCTCCCTCTTCGCACTGAATCCCGGAAACTGTCTCCCCGCTACATCGGTCCATTTGTTATTGACTCTATCATCAATCCCGCCTGCGCCAAGCTACGCCTGCCTCGCTCTATGAGGGTTCATCCCGTCTTCCACGTGTCTCATCTCAAGCCCCTGGTCACCAGTCCGTTGTGCCCTCCGGCCGTTCCTCCTCCTCCCGCCCGGCTGGTTGATGGGCATCCGGTCTTTACTGTTCGGCGCCTCCTGGACGTTCGCCGCCGGGGTCGTGGTTTCCAGTACTTGGTGGACTGGGAGGGCTACGGCCCTGAGGAGCGCTGTTGGGTGTCTCGCTCCTTCATTGTGGACCCTGCCCTGGTGCGGGATTTTCGTCGCCGGCACCCTGAGCGGTTTCGGCCGCCGGGTGGTGTCCCTTGAGGGGGGGGTCCTGTCAGGATCCTGGTCGCCTCCCCCACACCCCTGGTGTCCATCTCCTCACCTGCTTTCCATTACCTCATCAACCTGGAACCCTCTTATGGACCTCCAGGCCGTTCAGCCGATGTCAGTCCGTCTGCTTCATGCGGTAGAGTGTTCTGACCCATGCTTCGTCTCTAGCTTCAGTTCATGTCTTGTTTTTGGATGAACGTTCATAGACTGACTAATCCTGTTCTTTCATCTTCAAGGAATTCTACGCCTCCACAGTCATCCACTGCAACAAACCCGGACTCCTGTTCACGCCTATCACCTCATCCTTCCTTCTGGCCAGCGGCTCACCCTCCAACCCAAGCCCAGCAGCAAAACTGTCACAAACCTTCCACCAGGACTGGCACAGAATAAATCACTTCTACAAACCTACTCCTGTCTTTAGCCTGCTATTGGGTCCAGCCCTCCCATAGACCTAACACATCATGTAATATGATTTCAAATATGACATCATCATGTCAAATTATGTCATAGATGACATCATCATGTCACATGACATCATAGATAAAATCATGTCACGTGATGACATACATGATTTAATCATATCATCTGATGTCAAAGATGACATCATCATGTCATCTGATGTCATATACGACATTATCAGGTCACATGGAGTCATAGATGACATCATCATGTCAAATGATGTCATAGATGATATCATCATGTCTCATAGCATCATAGATGAAATCATCATGTCTTATAGCATCATAGATGACATCATTATGTCACATGTAGTCATAGATAAAATCATCATGTCACATGAAGTCATAGATGACATCATCATATAACATGATGTCATAGATGACATCATCATGTCACATGACATCATAGATGAAATCATGTCACATGATGTCATACATGATATAATCATGTCATCTGATGTCAAAGATGACATCATCATGTCATATGATGTCTTAGATGACATCATCATGTCATCTGGTGTCAAAGATGACATCATTTCGTCAGATTATGTTATATATGACATCATCATGTCACATGAAGTCATAGATGACATCATCATGTCAAATTATGTCATACATGACATCATCATGACATATGATGTCAAAGATGACATCATGTCAAATTATGTCAAAGATGACATCATCATTTCAAATTATTTTATAAATGACATCATTATGTCAAATAGTATCATAGATGACATCATCATGTCATATCATGTTAAAGATGACATCATCATGTCAAGTTATGTCATAGATGACATCATCATGTCAAATAGCGTCATAGATGAAAACATCATGTCATATGATGTCATAGATATAATCTGATGTCAAAGGTGACATCATCATTTCATCAGATGTCATAGATGACATCATCATGTCATATGATGTCATAGATATAATCTGATGTCAAAGGTGACATCATCATTTCATCAGATGTCATAGATGACATCATCATGTCAAATGATGTCATGGATGACATCATCAAGTCGAATGATATCATAGATAAAATCATCATGTTACACGATGTCATAGATGACATCATTATGTCATATGTCATAGATGACATCATCATGGCATCTGATGTCAAATATGACATCATCATTTTATGTGATGTCAAACATGACATTACTATGTCATATGACGTCAGAGATGACATCATTATGCCACATGATGTCATAGATGATATCATCATGTCACATGATGTCATCTCTGACATCATAATGTCACATGTGATAGATGATATCATCATGTCACATGACATCATAGATGACATCATCATGTCTCATGACATCAGAGATTACATCATCATGTCATATGATGTCAGAGATGACATCATCATGTCACATGAAGTTATAGAAGACATAATCAAGTCAAGTGATATCATAGACGACATCATAATGTCAAATGATGTGATAGATGACATCATGTCACATGAAGTCATAGATAATATCATCTCAAATGATGTCATAGATGACATCATCATGTCTTATAGCATCAAAGATGACATCATCATGTCACGTGAAGTCATAGATGACATCATGATGTCAAATGATGTCATAGATGACATCATCAAGTCTCATAGCATCATAGATGAAATCATCATGTTACATGATGTCATAGATGACATTATGTCATATGATGTCAAAGATAACATCATCATGGCATCTGATGTCAAATATGACATCATCATTTTATGTGATGTCAAACATGACATTACTATGTCATATGATGTCAGAGATGACATCATTATGCCACATGATGTCATAGATGATATCATCATGTCACATGATGTCATAGATTACAACATCATGTTACACAATGTCATAGATAACATCATTCTGTCATATGATGTCATAGATGACATCATGATGTCATCTGATGTCAAAAATGACATCATCATTTCATTTGATATCAAAGATTACGTTATTATGTCATATGATGTCAGAGATGACATCATCATGTCACATGAAGTTATAGAAGACATAATCAAGTCAAATGATATCATAGACGACATCATAATGTCAAATGATTTGATAGATGACATCATCATGTCACATGAAGTCATAGATAATATCTCAAATGATGTCATAGATGACATAATCATGTCACTTGAAGTCATAGATGACATCATCATGTCAAATGATGTAATAGATGACCTCATAATGTTACTTGAAGTCATAGATGACATTATCATGTCAAATGATGCGATAGATGACATCATCAAATTTTATAGCGTCTTACAAGACATTAACAAGTCTTATGGCATCACAGATGACATCATTATGCCACGTGATGTCATAGATGATATCATCATGTCACATGATGTCATAGATGACATCATTATGTCAAATAGCATCATAGATGACATCATCATGTCATCTGATGTCAAAAATGAAATCAACATTTCATTTGATATCAAAGATTATGTTATTATGTCATATGATGTCAGAGATGACATCATCATGTCACATGAAGTTATAGAAGACATAATCAAGTCAAATGATATCATAGATGACAACATCATGTCTCATGCCATTAGAGATGACATCATCATGTCACATGATGTCAGAGATGACATCATCATATCTCATGGCATCATAGATGACATCATCACGTCTCATGACATCAAAGATGACATCATCATGTCATATGACGTCATTGATGACATCATTTCATATGATATCATAAATGACATCATCATGTAATCTGATTTCAAAGATGACATTAAGCCATATAATGTCATAGATGACATCATCATGTCATCTGATGTTAAAAATGACATCATTATGTCATATGATGTCATAGATGACATCATCATGTCTTATAGCATCATAGGTGACATCATAAATGTAACATGATGCCATATATGACATCATCATGTCATATGATGTCATAGATGACATCATCATGACACGTGAAGTCATAGATGACATCATCATGTCACATGAAGTCATAGATGAAATCATGTCAAATAGCATCATAGATGACATCATCATGTCATATCATGTTAAAGATGACATCATCATGTCAAGTTATGTTATAGATGACATCATCATGTCAAATAGCATCATAGATGACATCATCATGTCACATGACGTCATAGATGACATCATTATGTCAAATAGCATCATAGATGACATCATCATGTCATATCATGTTAAAGATGACATCATCATGTCAAGTTATATTATAGATGACATCATCATGTCAAATAGCGTCATAGATGAAAACATCATGTCATATGATGTCATAGATATAATCTGATGTCAAAGGTGACATCATCATTTCATCAAATGTCAAAGATGACATTATTATGTCACATGTCAGAGATGACATCATCATGTCACATGAAGTTATAGATGACATCATCATGTCTTATAGCATCATAGGTGACATCATCATGTAACATGATGCCATATATGACATCATCATGTCATATGGCCTCATAGATGACATCATTATGTAAAACAATGTCATAGATGATATCATCATGTCACACGATGTCATAGATGATATCATCATGTCACATGATGTCAGAGATGACATCATCATGTCACATGACATCAAAGGTGACATCATCATGTCACATGATGTCAGAGATGACATCATCATGTCACATGAAGTTATAGATGACATCATCATGTCTTATAGCATCATAGGTGACATCATCATGTAACATGATGCCATATATGACATCATCATGTCATATGGCCTCATAGATGACATCATTATGTAAAACAATGTCATAGATGATATCATCATGTCACACGATGTCATAGATGATATCATCATGTCACACGATGTCAGAGATGACATCATCATGTCATATCATGTTAAAGATAACATCATCATGTCATCTGATGTCACAGATGACATCATCATGTCAAGTTATGTCATAGATTACATCATCATATCTCATGATGTCATAGATGACATCATCACATCTCATGACATCATAGATGACATCGTAATGTCACAAGATTTCATAGATGACAAAAAGATGTCACATGATGAAGTAGTTGACATCATTATGTAACATCATGTCATAGATGACATCATCATGTCACATGACGTCATAGATGACATCATCATGTCAGATCATATCACAGATGATATCATGTCACATGTTATCATAGATGACATCATCAATTCAAATAATGTCATGGATGACATCAATTATATAACATGATGTAATAGATAACATTTCATATGAGATAATAGATTACATCATGTAATATGATGTCATAGATGACATGTCATATGATGTTATAGATGACATCATGTCATATGATGTCATAGATGATATGTCACATGATGTCATAGATGACATCATGTCAAGTAATGTCATAGATGACATCATTTCTATAACATGTTGTAATAAATTACATCATTTCATATGAGATAATAGATGACATAATGTAATATGATGTCATAGATGACATGTCACATGATGTCATAGATGACATCATGTCAAGTAATGTCATAGATGACATCATTTATATAACATGATGTAATAGATTACATCATTTCATATGAGATAATAGATGACATCATGTCATATGTCATAGATGACATGTCATATGATGTCATAGATGACATCATGTCACATCATGTCATAGACGAAATCATGTCACATGATGTCATAGATGACATCATGTCACATGTCATAGATGACATCCTCATGTCACATGCTGTCATAGATGACATCATCATGTCAAATGATGTCATAGATGACATCATTTCGTCAGATTATGTTATATATGACATCATCATGTCACATGATTTCATAGCCGTCTCAATGGACTGATTATGAATATATTGCAAGAAGCAAAAATAATTATTAAACATGTAAAAGTAAACAATAGCTGGTTATAAAACAGACTAAGCTGAACAAACATCTCTGCCCTTTCACCCTCTTTCGCGGTGAGGAAAAATCTTTTTTTGGGGGAAAAACACTAAGAAACCTCAGGGTTTCCCACATGAAGGCGAGATCCTCAAACCCAGACGGACAGGTGATGTGCTAGAACTATTAAAGAAAAGTGAGCTTAATTAATTCTGTAACTACATGGTTGAATAACAAATATATGTCTAATAAACAAACACGTCTAGATAAACAGCTAAGTATTAAATAAACAAAGACATGTTTGAATAGTCTATCAGATGGGCTTCATCCAGTAGGAGTTGTGGAAACTGCTGGGGTTGCTGGAAAAGCCAAGGCGAGGTCACGGCCAAAGACAGGAGCGGGAAGAGCCAAAGGCGAGGTCACAGCCAAGGACAGGAGCGGGAAGAGCCAAGGCGAGGTAACAGCCAAGGATGGCAGCGGGAAGAGCCAAAGGCGATGTCACAGCCACGGACAGGAGCGGGAAGAGCCAAGGCGAGGTAACAGCCAAGGACAGGTGCGGGAAGAGCCAAGGCGAGGTAACAGCCAAGGACAGGAGCGGAAAGAGCCAAGGCGAGGTAACAGCCAAGGACGGCAGCGGGAAGAGCCAAAGGCGAGGACACAGCCACGGACAGGAGCACAGACAATCCATCTGGAATCAGAAATCTCTTCCACTCCCCCGTAAGGGTGTGGGAAAGAGGGACAACATGTGAATGGCACTGCACCAAACAGAGGCATGATAAACCAAATAGAGCAGGAGCGAGCTGAGCCAGCGCGGCAAACCCAATCACAGCAGGTGAGGCAGAGGAGCAGTAAATTAAAAATTCTCTGATTGCTAGCTAGTCTGGCAATAATCCTGTCCAAAGAGGAATGTTTTAATCCTAACTTTGAATGTAGAAACTGTGTCAGCCTCTCTTACGTGAGCTGGGAGCTTATTCCATAAAACAGGAGCTTGGTGGATAAAGGCTCTACCTCCAACTGTGCTTTTAGAGATTCTAGGAACCACAAGCAGTCCTGCATTTAGTGAGTGAAGTGTTATGTTTGGTTGGTAAGGCTCTATGAGATCTTTAATATAGGATGGGGTCATACCATTAAAGGCCTTATAGGCTAGCGGGAGGATTTTGAACTTGATTCTAGATTCAATTGGGAGCCAGTGAAGTGAAGCTAACACAGGAGTAATGTGTTCTCTTCTGCTGGTTCCTGCTAACAATCTAGCTGCTGCATTTTGAACAAGCTGAAGATTTTTTAAAGAACTCTTAGGACATGCTGCTAGCAAAGAGTTACAGTAATCCAGCCTAGACGTAACAAATGCATGGATGAGTTTTTCAGCATCGCTTCTAGATAATATGTTTCTGATCCTAGAAATATTGCGTAGGTGAAAAAATTCAGTTTTGCAAGCCTGTGATATGTGAGCCTTAAATGATAAATCCTGGTCAAACAAAACCCCCAGGTTTCTAACTGTGGGATTGGAGGCTATATTTACACCATCCAGGGAGACCATCTGAACAGGTAGGGTATCTCTGAGGTATTTTGGGCCTAGAATAATGACCTCAGTTTTTTCTGGGTTTAGGAGGTCATTAACTGCCATCCAAATCTTAATGTCACTAATGCAGTTATTACGTTTTTCTAAGCGGTCATTCTGGTCGGGTTTAATACGACTATGTATCATCCGCATAGCAGTGAAAATTAATCCCGTGTTTCCTGATTATATTCCCTAGGGGCAGCATGTAAAGCATAAACAGGATGGGTCCTAGAACTGAGCCCTGTGGGACTCCGTGGCTAACTCGACTATAATGGGAGAAATGTCCATTTACATGAACAAACTGGTACCTATCAGATAAATAGGATTTAAACCATTGAAGGGCAGATCCTCTGATCCCTATGTCATGCTCTAGTCTCTGGAGTAAGATGCTGTGGTCTTTAGTATAAAAGGCTGCACTAAGATCTAACAGGACCAGAATAGAGATTAGTCCCTTTTCTGTGGCTAGTAACAAGTCATTAGTGACTAACTAATGCAGTTTCAGTGCTATGGTGAGGTCTGAACCCTGACTGGAAATCTTCAAAGAGGCTATTGTCCTGTAGGTGGCAGTATAGCTGTTTAACTACAACTCTTTCTAATATCTTTGAGATAAAGGGGAGATTTGATATTGGTCTATAGTTGGCCAGAATGCCAGGATCTAAACTGGGCTTTTTCAGAAGAGGTTTAACAACTGCATATTTAAAAGACTGTGGCACATAACCTGTTTCTATGGAAGTATTTATATTTATGTAAAACTGATTCATTAATTGAGAGGAAGGTTTCTTTAAAAAGCTTAGTGGGGATTGGGTCTAAAAGACAAGTTAAGGTTTTGAAGGATGTAATAAGTGATGTTAATTCTGCTAGATCTACATCAGTGAAGCAGTCTAATGTTACAGAGGTTTCTATAGATGCCTTTGTTTCTACTGTTTTAGCCTGATCTGGGCTGATAGTAGGGATAACTTTCTTCAGCTTTTGTTTAATATTTAGGATTTTACAATCAAAGAATGAAAGAAATTCCTCAGAGATGAAAGTAGCAGGAATATGTGGTTCCACTGAGCTGTGACTGCTGATCAGTCTGGCTATGGTACTAAAAAGAAATCTCGGATTATTTCCATTCTGTGATATTAAAGCTGAATAGTATTGGGTTCTGGCTTTACGCAGAGATTTTTTATAGTTTAAAAGGCTATATTTCCGGTTATTCAGGGACTGCCCTGAACCAGATCGGCGCCATTCTCTTTCTAACTTACGGGTTACTTGTTTAAGGGAACGTGTTTCAGTGTTAAACCACAGTGATACTCGGTTTTGTCTAAATATTTTTGGTTTCAAAGGAGCAACAACATCTAGCAAGTTTACTTCTACGCCAACAGTCCCGCCGGCAATTCAGAGGCGAATTTCTAATGAACTCCTGCCACTCTGCAGGAAAATATGCCCTTGAAAATAATAATAAGTGTTTTTTATTTTGTCCGAAAACAGAAACTTCATAATTAAAAGACCACTGGGAACAATTTTACAGAAAAACAAAAGATGATCAGGATGGATCATTAAAAAGAAGATAAAATGAAGAAACATTACAACATATAGTTTAATCTTAGCACCAGCAGGTGGCGTTCAGTGGCAGCTTCTAAACTCCCACTAGATTTACTGGATTGACATCAACTTCTTCCAGGGATTTGATTCATTCCTTCCAGTATTAGAGTTGGACGCCTTCTTACCTTCTCCTCCTCAGCCTAAAGCTGCATTCACACAGGATGTGATTCTCGTGGCAGGGGTGTTGAGCTTCAATATGAAGTCAATCGATTGCTTTGCCCCGGGTCATGAAGAGTTCACCACATTTGCAGGCAAATTTCTGCAGGCATATCTTTGACAGGTGAATTATTCTCAGTGGTGTAAAGTACTTGAGTAAATGTTACTTTACTTACTAGTACTTTTTTGCCTACTTTGTACTTGTACTGAGTATCAAAAATATTTGTACTCTCTACTCGACTACATTCTTGATTTAACATTTGTACACTTTACTCCACTACAATTGAATGGACACTTACCGTTAGTCAAAACATTGTGATTGTGCACAAGAAGTCCACATCTTTACCTACGTTACCATGGCTGGTTTGTTGGGCGGATTTGACAATATCGCCATCTGCAGGGTGCTGAAGGTACTGGATGCTATTTATGAGATAAATCACATGAACTGGAATTAGCAGCCAGTGGTTCTGTTTTGTTTTAAATAAGTTTTACTTGTTTTGTGAAAAATAATAAAAGAGAGGTTTTTGGAGATGTTTGATCCAGCTGGATTTCAGGTTTTCTGCTCGGCTGGAATGTGGTCACAGGTGAAGACGTGTCTGTCTACTCTGAACTGCTTGCTTCCCGTAACGGTGGTGGGCGGGACATTTGTGGTGTACTGCGGAGTTTCCGAAATTTATAGTCAACACCGATGCTCGTTGTTCTAGAAAATGCATGTCAGTTCCCATTGCAAAATAAAATGTTGATTGATGTTGGTTTCCTAGTTTCTAGATTTCTAGTAGCAGGCAGCTCCGTTCAGCTCCGCCCCCACAGTGGGAACTCTGCTCTGCGTTGCAGCCGTCAGAGATCCATGTTCATCTTCTGCCTTTTTTGTCCAAAAAACTGCAAATAATTGCCATATTCTCTCCTTTTTTCCATAAACTGTTAATCACAGAATATTTATGTAAGTTATGTAATCAAACATTTGGAGCATCATGAGAGGAAGAATCAAAGATCCAGGAATGTTGAGCTGTTAGAAAAACCAGCAGGAGGCCGGCCCTCGAGTTTGACACCCCTGATCTAAAAAAAAAAAAAAAAAAAAAATCCAAAACACAGCAAAGGGTTCTTGTCATTCAGCTAGAGACTAGGAAAGGTTCTGTCTGATTCGGGAAGAATGCTTTCTGCTTGGAGCCGAACAGAATTACCTTCAGAGGCTCCACTGTTTTGGAAGATGGTTTTGCCAAGTAAACAGAAAAGCTCCCTTCTAGCACCACCAAGATCAGCAGCATCTACATCATCAGCGTCATGTTCATGGCTGGTAATTGTCTCAAAAAGCATGTCACAGCTCTCTGCAAACCTATGTCTGTTAAACTCCTGAAAAGCTCTATACCAGGCGTTGGATGGACTAATGTGGATTTACCTTGTTCCTGGTGGTGTGACTCTGCACTATGAGCTTTGTGAAGATCAGACATTTCACAGTTCAGACTTTCAGAAGACCTATATTGAAGAAAGAAAACATGCCATTTTTAAATCAACTTCACACACCAAAAAAAAACCTCATTTGACATTCATTCTATTGCCTTCCAACTCCTCTGGCAACATTGTGAAGCTATTTAGGAAAAAAATGTTGGTTTTAAAGTTTGTAGATTTTGAAAAATTGAGTTCAAAGTGTGATGGTTTTACGCAAAACTTATGGACCTGTTGCGCTCAGGTTCCACCAGAGGTTTGAGGAGGCATGGATGAGGTCTCTTCAGCCTGGGCAGGAGGGACAGGCCCTTGTTGGCTTTGGGGACTTCAAGTTTGAGACCCTGAGGAGCCCGTACCAGTCTGAGGACCCCATGAAGACCCGGTACTTGATCACTGAGAATTATATGCTGTAACGCAGTTTGTCATCAGTAGGAGCTGATGGGTCTTTTTAGCTGTAACTGACAATAATTCTCATTATGAAAACCTGGAGAACAGCAGTGTTTGATGTTGCATTCATCAGGTGAACATGTGTCTTCTCACAGTAGTTTCTGTTCAATTTGTTTCTTATCAGGTTTGTCAACTACCTGTGGAGGAAGGCTCCTGCTCCAAGAGCACAGATGGAGAACGCCGGACGCTTCGTCAAGGTCAGAGACAGACAGAAAGCTGTTGCTGCAACTATCACCTCTCCCAGCAGCAGCAGCTCGGCATTAGTTCCAAACAGGATCCAAATGCTTTTTCTTCAAAAGGAGCGACACACAGACTTCATTTATAACTAAAAATCAGTTAATAATAACACTCTTTTTTTTTTTTTAATTTCAAATTAAGAAAAAACTATTTAATTTATTCAGGAACACAGAATGCAAAATAAAGTGCAGAAGTGCAGAGCTTTCACGCGCAGGACGCCAGTTCGAATCTCAGAGTTGGCAATTTTTTCTTTCTTTTTTTTTTTTTTTTTTAATTTCAAATGAAGAAAAACGATTTAATTTATTCAGGAACACAGAATGCAAAATAAAAAAACAACTTTTGGGATCCACAAGCCCCCACTACACTTTCAGAACAAATAAAGGTTTAAAAAAAAACACTATCCTCAGAGTTGCCATGTAATTGACAATGATGAATAGTTCGAATCTCAGAATCGGCAATTTTATCTTTCCTTTTTCTTTTCTTTTAAATAGAAAAACTAATTTATTCAGGAACACAGAATGCTCTGTGGCACCAGAGTAACTGGAGTTGTTCCAGAACTGGGCTGGCTTTTGAAGGTGGTTTCTTTTTTTGGTTAAATCCATTCTGACCATTTCATTTTTGAGGCTGATCAATGGTTTGCACCTTATGGTGAATCTTTACTCTCATGAAGTCTCTTCTCCTTATGGTAGACTTAGATGCTGATACATCTAATTCCTGGAGACAGCACTTCACTTGAGTGGATGCTGTGAAGGGCTTTTTCTTCACTATGGTGAGGATTCGGAGAACATCCACCACTGTTGCTTTCTATGGACTTCAATGCTTATTCAAGTTTCCAAGCTTACAGTATCCTCTTCTTTTTTTTAGGAATGTATAAAACGGCTGATTTGGTCTCTCCTAACATTTCTGCTTTCTCTCTGATGGATTTCTTTTTTTTCTATACAGCCTTTTTTGTTTTTGCTGTCTTCCTTTCCACATGTCAAGTCTAAAGTTTTAGTTAACTAGCACCAAATCATCAATCCTGTCACACTTTGGGGTTCTGCTGAACAGCCCTGTGCTGGTTCTTCATAAGTCCCATCAACGTGGAACCAAAAGGCAAAGGTGTAACCAGTGAGAGCCCTTATGAAGTTGTCTTAGGGTCTCATGTCAAGATCCACTTTGAATCCCTTTGTCCAAAGTGGAATGCCTGCAGAGTCTGGAATTTGAACGCCCAAGTACCAATGGAACAATGACATATTGGAAAATAAAAAAGGCTCAGAATGCAATTCCAATTTCTATAAACTATATTTCCAAAGATGTTTTTTTTTCATTTGCACATAATTTGTCACTGAAGTCTTGCAGACGTAATATAGATGACATACCTGGTAAACAAAACTCTGCTGAAGAATCTGACTAGCAGACATCATGTTTGCTACAAATGCAGGCCTTTTGGATGCAGAGATGAGCTCTGAGCTGATGATGCTGCTGAACGTGTTAGAGGGTAAACCAATGATAAGAGAGCCCAGCTGTGAGAGTGATGATGCGCTGTTGATCTGATTGAATGTAAAAAACAGGGGAGAAGAACACAGATGACATTACAGAAAATAGATCCTTTTTGAATTTCACCTGAAATCTGTGAAGCATGTACCTTCATTTCTCCTGAGCTCAGCAGTGTCTCAGTGTTTCATACTGACTGATGCATTCAATTGGGTGAACACAGGACCAGGAGCGCAGCACTGACTCACTGAAGGAAGACTAAAAAGCAAAAACCGTTTGTAGGGTTTAGGGTCACATGCAGTTTGTACAGTGAGTGTTTCTAATTATGTGTGGAGGATTTGTAGCTGGTAAACTAACAACATATTTCAATGCTTTAGACTTACAGGAGTGGATTCAAGTTGCTGACTTGCTCATAAACTAACTGAGTGTAGTAGCTGATTCATGTCAGATCCACGTTGGGCTGATTGAGGAGTGCAATATTCTGAGTATTCACTGTGAAAACTAGCAGAACCTGAAAAGAGAAGATACAGTCAGTTCTGTAAAGCAAAAAACTATCTGTTTTGTTCAGAATTGCCCTCACAGTAAATAAAAGAAGTACAGGATTACAACAATCTGTTAATGAGATAAAATACCTCTGTAGATCCAAATGACTGAAGATCCGCCACAGTGAGGACAGACATGAAAGAACCGATGTACTCTGCAAACCAGGCTGTGGAGCTCAGTTCTGGGTTGCTGCTGTCATAGCACTTTGGTGCCGTGGCTATGTGGAAAAAAAGGATTTTCAAAATAATTAGGTTATGCTTTTATCTATTAAACTAAAACGTAATTGTAATTTTACCCAAATTAACACAATTCTCTGTTAACTGTAAATTATGCAGATTTAAAATGTATGAAGTATCAAACCATTTTACTTGTAGATATGCAACAGAAGTTTTTTTATTGAAGCAAAGCATGAATTCTTTTTTTAAATGAAATAATAGTTGAGACTTCAATTTTTTTTTCTAAATTCATGCTTCAAAATCAGGAGTTTCAAGAATGAAATGATGCATCATTTTGAAAGCAATATTCTGTGTCTTCAAAAACTGACTTGATGACAGCTAAGCCTTCATGTTGTTGTAAACATCCTGTTTTGTGAATACAGCAGCAGAGAAGTTGATGAACCAAAAATAGAAAGACTGAAAAAAAAACACAGAACGAACTCATGAGAACCGTTCTCAGAAGAACACAGAGGTTATGTCTTCATTTTAACAGCAGCATGGATTTGTAAATTCAAAAAAACATACATCTTTTGGAAGGCCAAAAGATCCTTTCCTGCGTGCAGGCTGCGGTTGTCACAAACACTAAGCAATACGTGAGGGTAAGTAAGGGAGACGCAGGAACGTCTTACGGACTTTTCCATTTCTTATCCGCCCTGAATCCTGCGCAGGGAGTCCATTAGTGCTGTTCAAGGGAAAGGCTCTTTGCGCCCCCATGGCGTGCAACATGGTTGTCAGAGATGGCATTTTACAATATCAATTTGATCGATTGATGTGATTTTGGAAATATTATGATAGTATAGGTCGACTCACTTGACAACTTGACTCAGACAGATTGATCTGGTTGGATCATAGGAACATAAATCTACTAATCGATTAAGTCGATTAATCGTTACACCTCCATAAGAAACCTGTTTGAGCTCATTGAGTTTTCCTGTAATTTGACTGCTTTGTAAAAATACTGCCGTCTCCAAAACGTGTACATTATTCCAGATAAATGAATCAGCTCCAGGTGGGTCATTTCCTCTTTCTTGCAGTTTCTGGACGCTAAAATACAAACTTGATGGAGAGAATGAGCACTCTCTATGAGGTGACTTAGTTTCAGAAGTCGGCAATTAAACTGATGCACATAGTTCTAACAGTGCAGAACTACACATCAGTGAAAGAGCAAATGTCTTTAGAAAAAAAGTTCTGACAGACAGTTGTTGAATTGACTGATGTTATAGTCAAAGGGGAAGGTGGGGTCACTGATTGTGACCTGAGTGATTATTCCAGCTGTGCATTCTGTCAAAAAACGTCAGAAAAACTTAGACAAGAAAGTAAACAGAAAGATAAAGACACATTTACAGAAGCAGACTGACCTGCAGGTTGTTCTGAATCACTTTTGATGGACTGTCTTATCTCTTTCTTCAGTTGCCTCCTCTGTTGTCTGCTCACTCCACCAAAAACGATCAGAAAGTATTTCAGGAAGTTACGCTTTGTGTTCTGCCAGTAAAAGAGGTTTATGAGCTCCAACTTGATCCTCCTTTCATGAGAGCTTCCCTTCTAAACACATGAATGCACCTTAACTCACCTGATCAAAGCCTTGATAGAAAGATGAAGGCAAATACAGAGTTAACATCCCAAGGTCTTTTAGAGTTTGTTCATTCCATGTTGAAGGAACTCTGCTCATAAAAACAAACAAAATGATGTTTTTGAGGACACTATAGTCTCTGAAAGACACCAAACTGCAATTTGTGAATTGTAGAATTTCAAAAAGATGCAGTTTAAATACCCACAAGGTGTATTTCCATTGGTCAGAAGGGTTTCAACTGCAGCTGTTTGATCAACAGTGAGATCTGGACACATTTTGAGTTGTTCCAGTAAGGATGGATGAGAGCTTTGGATGTAGGAGCCACCGAGTGTGCAGCACATGTTCCCCAAAACGGATATATTGTCCTCAGTCAAACTTGTGCTTGTTATTCCCTTAAAAATAGAGTATTCAAATGATTTGAAGACTCAAGACTCTCATAAGCTTACTGCACCAATTAATCTTTGATACAACCTTGTGATGAGATCCAACAGCTCTATAGT
Organism: Oryzias celebensis; assembly: GCA_014656515.1. Lineage (NCBI taxonomy): Eukaryota > Metazoa > Chordata > Actinopteri > Beloniformes > Adrianichthyidae > Oryzias > Oryzias celebensis. Next base: position 35,081 of record BNCR01000217.1, read on the forward strand.
CTCACAACATCTGTAGAAACGATAGTATCATATTTGGCTGAAATGTGTTCATGTTTCTAAGGCAACCATTTTCATTATTGTGTATTGTTGTTGCAGTCCAGTCAATTAAAAATCATTTCCAGTAAATGAAACATGTTTGCATTCAAATCTGCTGGCGTTGCTTTATCCTCACCAAGCAGCTCCTTGCATTTTCAAATAAAGCCGACCGCCTGTATCTCAGAGCTGGAGAAAAGACGGAGAAGTCTGCATCAGCCAGCTCTTGAAAATTAGACCTGCAGCTGCTCCGTGGCACCAGAGAGTAACTGTGATCATAAAGAGAAAACACAACAGTCCTAGTTTAAAAGTTTTTGCAAATTCAATTTCAAATCTATCGTGATCATAATTTGTATAAAAAATATTCCTACTCATAGTAAAGCAGCACATCTGGAGGATAAAGGAAGAAGCTGGTGGCATCTGACTCTTCTTTGATTTGGTTGGACATGCAGGTCAGCTGTTGAGGAAAACCAAATATTATTATAAAAATGATCTAAAATCTAAAATCTAAAATCAAAAGTTTCTTTAAAGACTACATCACAATATTCTTTAGTTCACAATGAAAAACTCTTAGCAAAAACTCATTTTAGACAAGTTCTAATCTTGCACTAGTTTACAAGCACTCTTTCCATCTCACCTGAGTCTCCACCAATGGAACCTTATTTGTGCCTTTTCTCCGACAGACTTTAATCAGATTCTTGATTTGACTCTTTCCTAAAGATCTGACTGTTGTGCATGTAAACCCTTGAAGCACAGAGGAGGACAAGCTGCACATAAACAAACATGTAAACACATTAGAAAGGACATTTCAATGACATATTTACTTACAAATACTTTTTGATTTGGTAGAATCTCACTTGTTGGGACCTCCCAGCTCAGCTGTCTCAAAGTTTCTTATTATTATATCAAAGAACAATGCAACCTAACAAAAATAAAGGAAGAAAGGCACACTCAGTTGGTAAAAGTGACATCAAAATGTTAAAACATCTGTCTTTTTAACAGATGAACCAACCTGCCGAGGTTTCCTTTTCTTCCTGTTCAGTCTGATGACTGTGCTGCTGTCATCTGGGAACCCCAGCAGGTAAACTGGAGGGATCTCAGTGGCCAAATTATCTGGAACATTTTCTATGATCTGCAAACTGTTGGTGTTTAAAAATATGATCTGGAGAAAGAAAAAGAAGCAGGGAGACACAGATTAGAAATAACACTTTGTGATTTTGGGGCTCATTGTGGTAAGAATAACACAAGAAAGAGGACTAGTTTATGAGATAAAAAAGCTAAAGTTTTTGTAAAGTTTTGTTTTTTTGTCTTGGTAAAGATTCTCAGCTCCAGGTCTGGAACTTTCTGCCTTAAACTACATTCATATCGTCCTCAGCAATGAACTAAAAGGAAGTCAATAAGAACCCATTTTATCATCCACACGCCGCCACTACACTTTCAAAACAAATAAAGGTATTAAAAAAAACAAAAACAAAGCTAAATCCAGCCTTGGACGCACTTAAAATACCTTTGGGCAAACCAGCAATGTGAATCTTTGCTGCACGTATTACATGTGGCCAACATGAATATCCATCCTTATTTATGCTGGTTGCACGTAAAGATGTGGGAAGAACATCGGCCATGTAAGAAGTAACCAAAATGACACAAAAGCAGGAACAGTACACAGAGATTTGCTAAGTTGATGCATACACTTATTCAGAACCACAAATAAAAGAGCGCTCTTATTTTAAAGCCAAAATGCGTCACACAGCTAGCCAACAAAAAAGTTGGAATTAAAAGTTGTAGATTTCCAATGGCGTGCGCGTGGCGAGCTCGCAACAATGGCATACTCTTATTACTTGCACATTTTTTGACGGAATATTGTCAACAAATTCATATGAGGATCCCTGACTAGAACGAGACAAAATGTTAGAAGACAGGACACAAACATAGAAGGAATAAAAACAAATGTTGACGTCGTCTTCTTCACTGCTTTTATTTATTTTGCTTTCTTTGCTTCAGAAACCTCATGTTGTGTTTAAGTTTGTAAAGTGCAGTCTATACGTTTAGATTTGGTGCAAACTTCTATTCTTAGGATGTTGAATTGTTTTGTTCTTCTTCACATCCTGTTCTTTCAAATGTTTCTATGATCAAACCTTCATTCAAGCCATTTTTTACGCAACTCAGACCGGTCCACTGTCTTTCTCCTCCTGAAGACGGTGCTCCACGGCACATGCTCAAGAAGAAGAGGCGGTGCAGCTGTGGAGACCAAAGGACGAGCAGCTGAGATGCAGCAGAGTGTGGTGATGATGATGGGGCAACGTCTCCTCCAGCATCTTCTTGTCAACTAGTCCCACCTCAAAGGACAGCCTTTAAACAGCCAGAGCAGCAGGGAGGAGTCCAGCTTGGTGCTCTGGCACAGCTCTCTCCCACTTTCTCTGCCACAGGAGGACCTGGAGACACAACGAGACGCTGGTAACAGGATGCTGGAACTTTTGGGGAGAAGAAATGAAAACTCACCACTGTGACAGGTTTCTCCTGCTCAGCTGAAACAGTTCAAGGTGGGTCTGAGTTCTGCAGCGCTGCCTCTCTCATGTAGAACCTGGATCTAGCGCTTCCTCAGGATTTTGTTTTGGTTTCTGGGATTTGGTTTTGATTTTTAAAATGTCATTTTATTTTGAAATATTAGTTTTCCTTTTTTAATTGTGGTTGTGATTTTTGAAATGTTTCACTGAATTTTCTTTTCTGAAAAGCTTTTGGTTTATTTATTTCTGGTTTCCCAACTTTTGTTTTGATTAATAAAATGTCATTTTGTTTTTTCTATGATTGGTTTTGCTTTTCTAATTGTTGTTGTTATATTGAAATTGTTTGGTGTGAAGGGATTTGTGAACTAGTGATTTGCACTTCAGGGTGAGGGTCAAGAACTTTTCAATTCTGGAAAATATTTTAATATTTAAAACGACAATAAAAAAAAAAAATCCTTATTTAGACTTTTTTTATATTAATTAGCGGCACATCTGTTCAAGAAAGTTGGAAAATGTCAAGTTTCACCAGATCTTATTCACCGTATAAGTTCAGAGCGGCTGATCAGAAAACTCTGATGACCCAGCATTCCAGTAGCATTTAAACGCATCACGAATCTGGGAGACGTCAAAAGAGTCTCAAATCACATTTGTGTGTAAATGGGGTTTTGTGGGTGCGTAACAAGTGATTCGTGCATATTTTTAAACATTTGTGGGTGTAGTTAGTTTCAAGCTGTCGTAATTTTAAGTTGTGCATGTGTACATTGTACTTTGTATTTTTCAATATTTTGTAATTGTTGTAGTCATGCACAAAATGTATTTTATGAATTACAAATCAAGAATTATGCACGCACAAATCTAAAGTTACGCACAAATCAAGGACTACGCACGCACAAACCTAAAGTTACGCAAAAATTGGACTGATACTTATTTCTCTCCATAGCATGAGAGCATTAAAGGAATTACTACAAAATACAGTAATCATAAAATGAGTCTTTATGCTGATGACATATTACTTTTTCTGAATAATTCACGTTCCACCAGTGAAACAACAAGAATTATTAGTGAATTTTCCTCTATCTCAGACGACTCAATTAACTTGAAAAAATCAGTTTTATCGTCCCTAAACAGTAATGCCGAGCAACCAATCTCAACACCAGTCAAATCAGGCAATATCAAACATCTAGGTATTTATTTTTCCCAGAAACTATCAGAACCGCTGAAACTAAACTACACCCCATTACTGAAAAGTATACAGGATGATCTAACCCGCTGGGCCAACCTGCCTCTGTCACTCATGGGTAAGATAGCCACAGTAAAAATGAACATTTTAACCAAAGTTAATGATCTGTTCTCAATCATCCCCACACAACCACCATGAGGCATGAGGCGTTGATTGAGGGGATCTGGCTGATCTGAGTCTTGGTGAGGAAGACCAAGTCGTTGGGGAGACCTCGATCAAACCAGGCGTTAACCTCTGACCTGCTGGAGCTCCTGAGAGCCATGGGCCAAACGCAAGGCAGAGTTCTCTGTCTCACCTGCTCTGGCAGAGACTCCTGCAGAGAACATTCAGGTTCAACTCTTTGTGCTTTCACATTGTTTTGTGTGTTTGTGAGTGTTTGTACATACAGTCTGTAGAAACACTGGGATCTGGAGGTAGCTGCTGTAAAGCTGACAGAGCTCAGATTCTTGTCCAACAACATTAGTTTGACGCAAGAAATCCCCAAGATCTGATGGAGGCATGGAGTTTATCAGCTACAGGGGAGACACAAACAAAAGAGATGTTACTTGATTTTGTGTTTCTGTATGATTATTTCAGAGTTTCCTCCAGAAAGCTTTCATGTCCACACACCTGTTGCTTTCTGTCTTGAGGCATGAGGGACAAGAAGGTGTTCAGGTTGGGGAACTGGAATCCCATGAATGATCTCCTCAGGAAACGGTAGAACCTGAAGCTGTAGTTGTCACCATAGCAACGAAGAGGTGATGGACCTACATGAAATCCATTTACAGTCGAACAAAACGTAAAGTTTGGATCATTTTTATTCTTTTCAGCAATGAAAATTGTAGAACAATATGCAAAGATTTCTTTCTTCTTCATGTGGTTTATTTACCTTGAAGAGCCTGGATGATACTACTTTGAACTTCTCTCTGTGTGTCATTACTCAGAGCTGAGATGGTCAGGTTGAGCAGATTTAGACTCAAATAGAAAAAATAAAATATTTGGTTTAATAAAAGTGATAAAAAAGACTTTTGAAGGTATTATTGGAACAGAAGCAAAAGCAAATGATTGTCTCATGTTTCTTGTTTTACACCCACCCTGCTCCTCAATGCTGCAGTTTCTTCCTGCCAGTATATGAAAGTATGGAGTCACATGGTCAGCTGCCATGTTCACCAGCAGGGGCGCATTCGATCTTGAAGCTACAGCAGCACAACTGCATCACTGACTGATGGACTGGAGAGGTTTGCCCGATTAAACACAACCTGCAACACGGCTGAGCTCACAGTAGAAGGAAGAAGGTTTTCACGTCCCTGTAGGAGAATAGAAACATGAACATTGTACAAGGTTTGTATACATTGCATGTCAAGGGTTAAAAAAGTTAAGCAGCAGAAAATGTTTGCTTACCAACATTTTAGGTGAAAAATGATCAAAGAAGGAGGTAAACTGTTGGTCAGGGACATAAGTCATCACCATGGTGACCTGCTCTGCAGATGTGAGCTGACCAGGTGTGGCCGCTACCTCTGCAAGCTGTGTGACTGACAGCAGTGACAGGGCTTCCACCTGCACCGAAAAACCACATCAAAACGGGACAAAATACGGAGAAACAAACTGAAATATAAATATCTTTACCTTTTTAGTTTCACTTTAAAGTTAGATACTTTTGTTAAAAATTAATTGAAAAAAAAGTTTACCTGTTTACTCCAATACATGTATTTGACTCTGTGAAAAAAGGATGACATTAGTTTTCCTAAAAGTGTCAACTAAGAACTATGAATTACTGTGAATAAATGTCAACATGCATTAAAACCACTCACCATTTGCTGCAATAACTTGGCACTTCAAAAAGGAAAATGTCAGCACAGTTTTAGGGTTCTTTTACTAAAAAGATTTATAAAAAGAAAAAAAAACAACAACAAATTCCCTTTACCTGTCCATTGTAGTAATCTACAAGATACAAAGAAAAAATATAATGAGATATATGAATGTGGACCAAGTATTTTTCAGTTTAGTGTTTTGATTGAGCTCAGATATAAGAGCAACAAAGATTAAGTCAACATCTTCATTTGTTAAAAATAGGCTAAACTGTGAATCGATTATCCTCCCTGATATTTAAACAGCAACTTATAATATTAAACTGCACTAATACAACACTGTTAAGATCCTTCATCCATCTTCAGAACCGGCTGACTCCCTTTCGGGGTCACCTGGCTGCTGGAGCCATCCCAGCTCTTGTTGGGCAAATGCGGGATAAACCCTGAACAGGTCACCAGACTGATGCAGGACCAAACACACACTTCCTTAAGCTGTAGTCAGGACTCCCCTTTTGGGTGGATATGGGCTGTCTGCGGGTTAAAAACGGGTATGTCTGTGCGGGGCACGTAGACTAGGTGGTAGAGATAACCCTGTGAGCCCGTTCGGCGAAAATGTTCCGTTTTTTTCCTGCGTGCAGGCTGCGGTTGTCACAAACACTAAGCAATACGTGAGGGTAAGTAAGGGAGACGCAGGACGTCTTACGGACTTTTCCATTTCTTATCCGCCCTGAATCCTGTCCAGGGAGTCCATTAGTGCTGTTCAAGGGAAAGGCTCTTTGCGCCCCCATGGCGTGCAACATGGTTGTCAGAAATGGCATTTTACATATCAATTTGATCGATTTATGTCATTTTGGAAATATTATGATAGTATAGGTCGACTCACTTGACAACTTGACTCAGACAGATTGATCTGGTTGGATCATAGGAACATAAATCTACTAATCGATTAAGTCGATTAATCGTTACACTCCATAAGAAACCTGTTTGAGCTCATTGAGTTTTCCTGTAATTTGACTGCTTTGTAAAAATACTGCCGTCTCCAAAACGTGTACATTATTCCAGATAAATGAATCAGCTCCAGGTGGGTCATTTCCTCTTTCTTGCAGTTTCTGGACGCTAAAATACAAACTTGATGGAGAGAATGAGCACTCTCTATGAGGTGACTTAGTTTCAGAAGTCGGCAATTAAACTGATGCACATAGTTCTAACAGTGCAGAACTACACATCAGTGAAAGAGCAAATGTCTTTAGAAAAAAAGTTCTGACAGACAGTTGTTGAATTGATTGATGTTATAGTCAAAGGGGAAGGTGGGGTCACTGATTGTGACCTGAGTGATTATTCCAGCTGTGCATTCTGTCAAAAAACGTCAGAAAAAACTTAGACAAGAAGCAGACTGACCTGCAGGTTGTTCTGAATCACTTTTGATGGACTGTCTTATCTCTTTCTTCAGTTGCCTCCTCTGTTCTCTGCTCACTCCACCAAAAACGATCAGAAAGTATTTCAGGAAGTTACGCTTTGTGTTCTGCCAGTAAAAGAGGTTTATGAGCTCCAACTTGATCCTCCTTTCATGAGAGCTTCCCTTCTAAACACATGAATGCACCTTAACTCACCTGATCAAAGCCTTGATAGAAAGATGAAGGCAAATACAGAGTTAACATCCCAAGGTCTTTTAGAGTTTGTTCATTCCATGTTGAAGGAACTCTGCTCAAAAAACAAACAAAATGATGTTTTTGAGGACACTATAGTCTCTGAAAGACACCAAACTGCAATTTGTGAATTGTAGAATTTCAAAAAGATGCAGTTTAAATACCCACAAGGTGTATTTCCATTGGTCAGAAGGGTTTCAACTGCAGCTGTTTGATCAACAGTGAGATCTGGACACTTTTTGAGTTGTTCCAGTAAGGATGGATGAGAGCTTTGGATGTAGGAGCCACCGAGTGTGCAGCACATGTTCCCCAAAACGGATATATTGTCCTCAGTCAAACTTGTGCTTGTTATTCCCTTAAAAATAGAGTATTCAAATGATTTGAAGACTCAAGACTCTCATAAGCTTCTGCACCAATTAATCTTTGATACAACCTTGTGATGAGATCCAACAGCTCTATAGTCTCACAACATCTGTAGAAACGATAGTATCATATTTGGCTGAAATGTGTTCATGTTTCTAAGGCAACCATTTTCATTATTGTGTATTATTGTTGCAGTCCAGTCAATTAAAAATCATTTCCAGTAAATTAAACATGTTTGCATTCAAATCTGCTGGCGTTGCTTTATCCTCACCAAGCAGCTCCTTGCATTTTCAAATAAAGCCGACCGCCTGTATCTCAGAGCTGGAGAAAAGACGGAGAAGTCTGCATCAGCCAGCTCTTGAAAATTAGACCTGCAGCTGCTCCGTGGCACCAGAGAGTAACTGTGATCACAAAGAGAAAACACAACAGTCATAGTTTAAAAGTTTTTGCAAATTCAATTTCAAATATATCGTGATCATAATTTGTATAAAAATATTCCTACTCATAGTAAAGCAGCACATCTGGAGGATAAAGGAAGAAGCTGGTGGCATCTGACTCTTCTTTGATTTGGTTGGACATGCAGGTCAGCTGTTGAGGAAAACCAAATATTATTATAAAAATGATCTAAAATCAAAAGTTTCTTTAAAGACTACATCACAATATTCTTTAGTTCACAATGAAAAACTCTTAGCAAAAACTCATTTTAGACAAGTTCTAATCTTGCACTAGTTTACAAGCACTCTTTCCATCTCACCTGAGTCTCCACCAATGGAACCTTATTTGTGCCTTTTCTCCGACAGACTTTAATCAGATTCTTGATTTGACTCTTTCCTAAAGATCTGACTGTTGTGCATGTAAACCCTTGAAGCACAGAGGAGGACAAGCTGCACATAAACAAACATGTAAACACATTAGAAAGGACATTTCAATGACATATTTACTTACAAATACTTTTTGATTTGGTAGAATCTCACTTGTTGGGACCTCCCAGCTCAGCTGTCTCAAAGTTTCTTATTATTATATCAAAGAACAATGCAACCTAACAAAAATAAAGGAAGAAAGGCACACTCAGTTGGTAAAAGTGACATAAAATGTTAAAACATCTGTCTTTTTAACAGATGAACCAACCTGCTGAGGTTTCCTTTTCTTCCTGTTCAGTCTGATGACTGTGCTGCTGTCATCTGGGAACCCCAGCAGGAAACTGGAGGGATCTCAGTGGCCAAATTATCTGGAACATTTTCTATGATCTGCAAACTGTTGGTGTTTAAAAATATGATCTGGAGAAAGAAAAAGAAGCAGGGAGACACAGATTAGAAATAACACTTTGTGATTTTGGGGCTCATTGTGGTAAGAATAACACAAGAAAGAGGACTAGTTTATGAGATAAAAAAGCTAAAGTTTTTGTAAAGTTTTGTTTTTTGTCTTGGTAAAGATTCTCAGCTCCAGGTCTGGAACTTTCTGCCTTAACCTACATTCAGATCGTCCTCAGCAATGAACTAAAAGGAAGTCAATAAGAACCCATTTTATCATCCACACGCCGCCACTACACTTTCAAAACAAATAAAGGTATTAAAAAAAAAAAAAAAAAAGCTAAATCCAGCCTTGGACGCACTTAAAATACCTTTGGGCAAACCAGCAATGTGAATCTTTGCTGCACGTATTACATGTGGCCAACATGAATATCCATCATTATTTATGCTGGTTGCACGTAAAGATGTGGGAAGAACATCGGCCATGTAAGAAATAACCAAAATGACACAAAAGCAGGAACAGTACACAGAGATTTGCTAAGTTGATGCATACACTTATTCATAACCACAAATAAAAGAGCGCTCTTATTTTAAAGCCAAAATGCGTCACACAGCTAGCCAACAAAAAAGTTGGAATTAAAAGTTGTCGATTTCCAATGGCGTGCGCGTGGCGAGCTCGCAACAATGGCATACTCTTATTACTTGCACATTTTTTGACGGAATATTGTCAACAAATTCATATGAGGATCCCTGACTAGACCGAGACAAAATGTTAGAAGACAGGACACAAACATAGAAGGAATAAAAAAAATGTTGATGTCGTCTTCTTCACTGCTTTTATTTATTTTGCTTTCTTTGCTTCAGAAACCTCATGTTGTGTTTAAGTTTGTAAAGTGCAGTCTATACGTTTAGATTTGGTGCAAACTTCTATTCTTAGGATGTTGAATTGTTTTGTTCTTCTTCACATCCTGTTCTTTCAAATGTTTCTATGATCAAACCTTCATTCAAGCCATTTTTTACGCAACTCAGACCGGTCCACTGTCTTTCTCCTCCTGAAGACGGTGCTCCACGGCACATGCTCAAGAAGAAGAGGCGGTGCAGCTGTGGAGACCAAAGGACGAGCAGCTGAGATGCAGCAGAGTGTGGTGATGATGATGGGGCAACGTCTCCTCCAGCATCTTCTTGTCAACTAGTCCCACCTCAAAGGACAGCCTTTAAACAGCCAGAGCAGCAGGGAGGAGTCCAGCTTGGTGCTCTGGCACAGCTCTCTCCCACTTTCTCTGCCACAGGAGGACCTGGAGACACAACGAGACGCTGGTAACAGGATGCTGGAACTTTTGGAGAAGAAATGAAAACTAACCACTGTGACAGGTTTCGCCTGCTCAGCTGAAACAGTTCAAGGTGGGTCTGAGTTCTGCAGCGCTGCCTCTCTCATGTAGAACCTGGATCTAGCGCTTCCTCAGGATTTTGTTTTGGTTTCTGGGATTTGGTTTTGATTTTTAAAATGTCATTTTATTTTGAAACATTAGTTTTCCTTTTTTAATTGTGGTTGTGATTTTTGAAATGTTTCACTGAATTTTCTTTTCTGAAAAGCTTTTGGTTTATTTATTTCTGGTTTCCCAACTTTTGTTTTGATTAGTAAAATGTCATTTTGTTTTTTCTATGATTGGTTTTGCTTTTCTAATTGTTGTTGTTATATTGAAATTGTTTGGTGTGAAGGGATTTGTGAATTTGTGATTTGCACTTCAGGGTTAGGGTCAAAACTTTTCAATTCTGGAAAATATTTTAATATTTAAAATGACAATTAAAAAAAAAAATTCTTATTTAGACTTTTTTTACATAATTAGCGGCACATCTGTTCAAGAAGTTGGAAAATGTCAAGTTTCACCAGATCTTATTCACCGTCTAAGTTCAGAGCGGCTGATCAGAAAACTCTGATGACCCAGCATTCCAGTAGCATTTAAACGCATCACGAATCTGGGAGACGTGAAGAGTCTCAAATCACATTTGTGTGTAAATGGGGTTTTGTGGGTGCGTAACAAGTGATTCGTGCATATTTTTAAACATTTGTGCGTGTAGTTAGTTTCAAGCTGTCGTAATTTTAAGTTGTGCATGTGTACATTGTACTTTGTTTTTTTCAATATTTTGTAATTGTTGTAGTCATGCACAAAATGTATTTTATGAATTACAAATTAAGAATGATGCACGCACAAACCTAAAGTTACGCACAAATCAAGGATTACACACACACAAACCTAAAGTTACGCAAAAATCGGACTGATACTTATTTCTCTCCATAGCATGAGAGCATTAAAGGAATTACTACAAAATACAGTAATCATAAAATGAGTCTTTATGCTGATGACATATTACTTTTTCTAAATAATTCACGTTCCACCAGTAAAACAACAAGAATTATTAGTGAATTTTCCTCTATCTCAGACGACTCAATTAACTTGAAAAAATCAGTTTTATTGTCCCTAATCAGTAATGCCGAGCAACCAATCTCAACACCAGTCAAATCAGGCAATATCAAACATCTAGGTATTTATTTCTCCCAGAAACTATCAGAACCGGTGCGACTAAACTACACCCCATTACTGAAAAGTACACAGGATGATCTAACCCGCTGGGCCAACCTGCCTCTGTCACTCATGGGTAAGATAGCCACAGTAAAAATGAACATTTTAACCAAAGTTAATGACTTGTTCTCAATCATCCCCACACAACCACCACCAAAATGGTTGAAAGCATTAGACTCAGCCAATGTCCGGATTCTTATGGAACAACAAACCAGCAAGAATTTGTTTAAAAACTTTAAAATCTGGATAAAGCTGTGGAGGCTTTCCTCAACTTCCACAACGACTTTCTTGCAGACAGATTACAGTACATCTTAAGATGGTTAAAAAACAGACACAAGCTTTTGGCCAGAAATGTGTCTAAATACCTTTAAACTAACAAAAAGTTCAAACCTGAAACTAATCCAATTCAAAACTCTTCACAGAATATACTATACTGGACAGAGGACGTTCAAGACGGGTCTCAGAAACTCAGACATTTGTGAGCATTGTGATAGTAATCTACCTGACAATTACACGCATGCTCTGTGGTTCTGTACATATGTCCATGCTCTCTGGCAACAGGTATGTGCTGATCTATCAGTCTGGCTTAATGTTTCAATCACAGCTTCACCTTCACTTTGTGTGCTTGGTGACATGAGTGTCATCGATACAGAGGGAAGATTAGTATCCATGATCTTCATAACTCTTTGTATAGCAAAAAAATAATAATAATAATAATTTTATTAAACTGGAAAAACAAGAAAAATATTAGTGTAAGTCATTACAGGAATCTGCTGTTTGATCTCTTGGAATAAAGACAATATTCAGAGTCATCTTCCTGCAAGTGTTAGAGGTGCAGCACACCTTCATACCTCAAGTAAGTTAACACTGTGATTTTTCTCATTTCTTCGGAATACATTTGACCTCATTTATATTTTAAAAGTTGTTGCCACCTGTGCCATCCTTCACAACATCTGCCTCTGTACTGGTCACACTGTGGCCCCAGAGGATGAGCCAGAGGAAGATGCTGATGAGGGGGAGGCTGGTTTGGAGGTCATCAACGGTGTTCTCTGTGGGATCAACTATCTTCAGAGCTGTCTGCCCTGGAGGAGGTACTACAAGACCATGACTACTGTTAACAGTTAACTAAATAATGTAGCTATGTTTTAAAGAAAAAAACAGGTTTGTTTTTTTTTACAATGTTATTAAGATTGAGCCTGTATTTATTATGTCCCGTTTATACAGAAGACTTTGGCATGAAACATTCATCGACAGCCAGCCCTGCAAACCCTGTAGATGGACGATGCAGTGTACAGGGAAGATGCATCCTGAACCTCTCTGCAGACCACCCGGCAAGATGTTCCAGTCACCCCAGGTCTTAGTTAGCAACCCAGTCTCGGTCAAATGCGTCTGTATTCCATGACATTGCACTCTGAAATACCGAGTATAATATACGGCAAACATATAATACGCATTCTGCAGCTATGGTTAAAACGGCGTCTATACACACGCTTTGCAGACTCCTTCTCTGCTTGGATTAGATCTCGTGGTCAGATGTCATCGGCTCCTTTAAACTGGGTCAGAGCTACGCGTTTAATAAAACACGGTAAGTGAAGTTCAATTTATTTGTATTGATTTTTGTTTTACTAAATGGTTTTTATCAACATAATAACTAGTTTGTTTACCAAAAAGTTGAATATGCAGTTTTTACATAAGTTACCTGCTTTTAAGGAAAGGAAAACGCCAGCTTTTAATGCGAGCTAACGCTAACTCTCTTTAACTTATTTTCGTCGATGTAAACTACCCTATTTGTAGTTTTGCAGAAAAGTACATGGTGCCATCTGCACATTTTTACTGAAAGTGCATGTATGTGTGGTTTAATTTTAATTTTAGAAAGTGACTATTCACACGTATTTTTCAAAATATGTGTGGGCAGGCTGAACTTTTTTCTTGGCCGCACGGCTTACATTAGGTTAGTGAATGCGTACGTACCACCAACAACATTCATCCTCGGGCAATGCAGCAGTGTGCATCTTAGCTGCACGTATTAACGTGTTTATAACATGAATTTCCTTTTGGGCTTTTTGCGTTTCGCACGTAAATACGCCCAAATAACAGCAGCCATAAATGAATTTGAACACAGCATTTTAACAACAAATCGTTTCATATGCAGGCAAATACATCACTTATTCATATATTCCCTATTTTAAATATATGCATTTTCTCTAATGAGTTTTAAAGTATTATTACGAAACGTGGATTTTAAACTACATTTTAGTTTGATATGTTTACATTTTAGTGTGGGATTTTCTTTTGTGCTATGACATTTCTTTTGAAAATGTGTCGTTTTTAGAGAACATGTCCGGGTCAACAACCCGTGAGTGCCCTCACTGCATGGCTCGGATTACCTGCGCAAATCGAAGATGCACAAAGGTTTAGCATTGCTCTTTAATGCTAAATTGTTCGTTTTCTCTATATGGTGTTTGCTGTCCTGAAAGATGCATTATTTTTTATATATTTCAATAAATGACTTTTATTGTTTAACCTCATGCTATCTCTGTGCTGAGTTTGGAAATGTAAAAACAGATAAAAAAAAGATAAAGTGATTATGAAAAACGTCATAATGAACCCAAATTGATTTGATGCAGCTGTTTTTAAAAAGAGAATACCTTTGACTAAGTTTTTACTTTCCCTTCAGAAAGCCTCAAAAGAGAAACTATAGCAACACTGTAATAAAAGCCAATCAATCCAATCTTAATCAACTTTCTTCAGCAAATTATTTAATATACAATAATTCATTAATTAATTGATAATGATAATAATGTCCCACTCAGATCATCTTTTGATCTATTTTCAAATCATTCCCAGTGGATTTGTAGTTATGATTACACCATTTTAGCCCCCCCAAAAACCCTGTGTTGTTTTCTAGGAAATAGTTTCTGCAGAGCGGCAGTAGTTCATTCAAAATCTTCCTGTGAGTTGTGGGCAGGACTGTTAGCGCAGAAGTAACCCTACGTTGATATCCCAGAATTCTTTTGTTTACATTTTCTCCTGCTAGCGTACAGCCCCTCACAATCCCAAGCAAACTTGTGGCCCACTCTTAGCAGTTGCTGCGTCATAAACCTGAGCTTTTTCAAACCGTACGCTTCTTTTGCTCCTGATCCAACGTGATATGAATAAAGAAATACTCAGAAACTGTTTTTAATCTTTTTTTTTTTTTTTTTTTTTTTACTTGTTCTGTCCAACAGCTGAGCAAACAGATATGAGCTGAGAGCCTCGTGTATTAGACAGATTTTACTCTTACAATCGGGGGTTATAAATCATACGGAACACAAAATGTATGTTAGTAAAGGCCCCTTTTGTAATTTAAACGAAACTTTATTTATATTAACAAATAGTGGCAAAATCTATTATGTTAACAAGTCTGCGGACATTATCACTTGAGTGTCTACCTTTAATGAATCCAGTTTGATCATGGACATTTTCGAGTTGAAGTTTTTGTATTTGGAATTGTGTTTGCTTGTTGATGATGTCATTTAACTGAAGCTTTAAATTTTTCAGATCTCCCAGAATGTGTTCTTGTGCAGAAGCAGCATAAGCAGCCTCTAAATCTTTGATTTTATTTTCTATTTCTAATAAATCTGCTTTCTCCTGGTGTTTTTTTTCTTGTTGAATAAAGATTATTTTTCCTCTCATCACTGCTTTTGCTGTTTCCCAAAGAACACATAGTGAAATATCCGGAGTATCATTAAATTCTAAGAAGGTTGCCCACTCTTTTTTAAAGAACTGAATGAACTCTTGATCTTTTAACAGAGAAGTGTTAAACCTCCAGGTTAAGCCTGAAGGTTTGGGCATTTCTCTAGAAATATTTACAGAAACTGGTGCATGATCACTAATGATGAATGTTGGGATCCTTGATATCTTTTAAAAGAGAATTACTGACTAATAAGTAGTCTAAGCGAGACTGTGAGTAGTGAACTGGAGAAAAGAAAGTGAAGCGTTTTAGTGTTCGGACGACATGAGCGCCAAGCATCACAGAGACCTAACTCATCCATGTACTGCTTCAAAATACTTGCAGATCGCCATGTGCGCTGGTGTCCTGCTGTGCTGAGTCTGTCAAGTTCAGGATCAAGGACCAAGTTGAGGTCTCCTCCTATCATTTTTGTGGAGTCAGAGTGAACCGAGAGTGAGGTGAAGAATCTGTGAAAGAAGGAGGATTCATCAGCATTGGGACCATAGATACTGGCTATACAGAAGTCTTTATTCTGAACCGATATGTTAATAATTACAAATCTGCCTTCTGGATCAACAATTATGTCCTTATTTGGGTAAATGTCATATTTTTATTCATCAAAATAGCAACTCCTCTTTGTTTGAGGGGACTTCAGTTGAATTCCGTTTTAAAGGTCAGGGAAGGTTCTTGGCACTTGATGTCTCTAGCTTGTTGCCGCAAACACATGGAAAGTAAACTGCCTCAACAACCAAAGAAGAAGAGCTTGACAAAACCACAGAAGAAGAGCTTGACAAAACCACAGAAGAAGAGCTTGACAAAACCACAGAAGAAGAACTTGACAAACCACAGAAGAAGAACTTGACGAAACAACAGAAGAAGAACTTAACAAAACAACGGAAGAAAAACTAAATTCACAGCGGACTGAGCCTTTAAAACACTGGACATGACTACACTGACTGAGAGTGTTAGGCTAAGTAGCGCGTGTGCGTCTGTGCGTGTCTGTGAGTCCTGTGTGCGTGGCCGCTGACCAGTGCGCAGAAGAGCGCAGTGTGTTCCTGATCAAGAATTTTGCACGCGCAAACCTAAAGTTATGCACAAATCAAGAATTATGCACGCACAAACCTAAAGTTATGCTAAAATCAAAGATTATGCACGCACAAACCTATACTTATGCACAAATCAAGAATTATGCACGCACAAATCTAAAGTTATGCACAAATCAAGGATTAAGTACGCACGAACCTAAAGTTATGCACAAATCAAGAATTACACACGCACAAACCTAAAGTTATGCACAAATCAAAGATTAAGCACGCACGAACCTAAAGTTATGCACAAATAAAGAATTAAGCACGCACAAACCTAAAGTTATGCACAAATCAAAGATTAAGCACGCACAAACCTAACATTATGCACAAATCAAGATTATGCACGCACAAACCTAAAGTTATGCACAAATCAAAGATTAAGCACGCACAAACCTAAAGTTATGCACAAATCAAGAATTATGCACGCACAAATCTAGAGTTATGCACAAATCAAGGATTAAGCACGCACAAACCTAAAGTTATGCACAAATCAAGGATTAAGCACGCACGAACCTAAAGTTATGCACAAATCAAGAATTAAGCACGCACAAACCTAAAGTTATGCACAAATCAAAGATTAAGCACGCACAAACCTATACTTATGCACAAATCAAGAATTATGCACGCACAAATCTAAAGTTATGCACAAATCAAGGATTAAGCACGCACAAACCTAAAGTCATGCACAAATCAAGAATTAAGCACGCACAAACCTAAAGTTATGCACAAATCAAGGATTAAGCACGCACGAACCTAAAGTTATGCACAAATCAAGAATTAAGCACGCACAAACCTAAAGTTATGCACAAATCAAGGTTTACACACGCACAAACCTAAAGTTATGCTAAAATCAAGGATTAAGCACGCACAAACCTAAAGTTATGCACAAATCAAGAATTACACACGCACAAACCTAAAGTTATGCACAAATCAAGAATTAAGCACGCACAAACCTAAAGTTATGCACAAATCAAGAATTACACACGCAGAAACCTAAAGTTATGCACAAATCAAGAATTAAGCACGCACAAACCTAAAGTTATGCACAAATCAAGGATTACACACGCACAAACCTAAAGTTATGCACAAATCAAGAATTAAGCACGCACAAACCTAAAGTTATGCACAAATCAAAGATTACACACGCACAAACCTAAAGTTATGCACAAATCAAGAATTAAGCACGCACAAACCTAAAGTTATGCACAAATCAAAGATTACACACGCACAAACCTAAAGTTATGCACAAATCAAGAATTAAGCACGCACAAACCTAAAGTTATGCACAAATCAAAGATTAAGCACGCACAAACCTAAAGTTATGCACAAATCAAGAATTATGCACGCACAAATCTAAAGTTATGCACAAATCAAGGATTAAGCACGCACAAACCTAAAGTTATGCACAAATCAAGGATTAAGCACGCACGAACCTAAAGTTATGCACAAATCAAGAATTAAGCACGCACAAACCTAAAGTTTTGCACAAATCAAAGATTAAGCACGCACAAACCTAACATTATGCACAAATCAAGATTATGCACGCACAAATCTAAAGTTATGCACAAATCAAGGATTAAGCACGCACAAACCTAAAGTTATGCACAAATCAAGGATTAAGCACGCACAAACCTAAAGTTATGCACAAATCAAGAATTACACACGCACAAACCTAAAGTTATGCACAAATCAAGAATTATGCACGCACAAACCTAAAGTTATGCACAAATCAAGAATTACACACGCACAAACCTAAAGTTATGCACAAATCAAGAATTAAGCACGCACAAACCTAACATTATGCACAAATCAAGAATTATGCACGCACAAACCTAAAGTTATGCACAAATCAAGAATTAAGCACGCACAAACCTAAAGTTATGCACAAATCAAGAATTACACACACACAATCCTAAAGTTATGCACAAACCAAAAGATACGCACAAATCAAGAATTAAGCACGCACAAATCGGACTGATACTCATTTCTCTCCATATCATCAGCGCATTATGGAAGTTGACCTGAGAAATTTCACAAAACACCAGGTTGTCCCTCATCCTCCTGAAGATCCAGGAGGTTCTCCTTGATGGAGCGGTTCTCCTCAGAGAGACGAGCGGTGTCGCTGCTCAGAGTCTGGACGGTCTCTCTCTGAGGGCCTGGTTCTTCGCTGCGAGCTCCTGCACCTGCTGCTGGCTGAACTCCAGGGACTCTCACAGGCCTTGGAACTCCTTGTGAAGGGTACCTGTTATATGCTCTCCTGGATATGGGAGTTAAAGACATCCCTGACGGAGGGCTCAGCCAGACGTTCCAAGCAGACCCTCAAAGTACGTTTAGGTTTGCCAAGTCTTTCGGGCCTCCTTCCCCACCAGCAAATCCAACTCACCACCAGGTAGTGATCAGTGGAAAGCTCTGCCCCTCTGTTACGTCCCCCTGCTGCTGCCACCACATCCTGTCATGCTGCCTCACCCGATCACCCTGCCAATCATCTTAATCAGCACCTGCCGGGTATTTAAGACCAAGAAGGCCACACCAAAGAGGGCAGAAGGCAGAGGCTGAGAGCAGGAGGCTGAGAGCAGTGGGTTTGGTTTGTGCTGGTTTGTGTCTGTTTTGGTTCCTCAACAGTCTTATACTGTTGGGTTTTGTTATTTTAATTTGGGTTTGGGATCTTGGTAGTCTTAGTTTGCGGGCTTTGTTTCTGTTTTTGTTTTAGGTTGTTTTGATTAGGCAGCCTTTAGCAGGGAGCTGCTGACTCCGACGGCCAGCATGGCTGGGTCAGCTGTCTCCCTGACCTTTTGTTTTGTTTGGCCAAGGTTCCAGTTCCCTTTGGTTTGTCTTTTTGTTAAAACCAGCACTTGAATTATTTTGCTTTTTTTTCGTTTCCAGGACACAGAGTTTCGTTTATTTAATAAACTGTGTTCTTTTTAATTCTGTGTCCATTCTTTTCTTTATGTTGCGACCCCATCTTGTCTACCCCTAGACCTGAGCCATGTTGGGGTCGTAACACCTCTCTTTATTGGTGGACACCCATGTGCTGGAGCATGGCGTTTGTTCTGGACAAACTATGACGATCGCAGAAGTCCAACAACAAAACACAGCTCGGAATCAGATCAAGGAGCCCTTTTCTTCCAATCACGCCCTCCAGCTGCCACTGTTGTTGCTCACATGGGAAGACAATGGAGTCCTCCATTGGTACACTCTCCAGTACCCTTTTGAGAGACACCAAGAAGGCCATGTAATTCAACCTGCTGTTCGGTCCATTAGCCGAAACCACAGTCCTGAAGAGACCTGTCCTCCACCCAAATGTGAAAGGACCCTCTTGTGTCCCTCTTGTGCACCGCGGGGATCCCCAACTATTGGTGGCTGAACTATGGGCACATGAGTAAGCTCACACTGGCCCACTGGCCCACTGCAATTGAGTTGATAGGAGTCCATAGGAAAGTGATCTCACATCATTTTTTCCGTCTGGACATGACTGGGGCCTGTGGGAGGAACCCTGCTCACAAGACACTAACCTTGATATTTTTGCTGGTCACCTGCGTGTTCCGTACAAGTTTCACTCACAGACAGCCCATATCCACCTGTAAGCCCAGTTGAAGCACAGTTTTAGTTTACTCACATATTTTGCCCCGCAGAAAACCCACACATGCACAGGGAGAACATGCAAACTCCACACAGAAAGGTCCCCCATTGATGACACTGTTTGAAGTCCCCCAGCTAGGACTTGAACTGGGGGCCTTCTTGCTGTGAGCCAGCAGCGCTAACCACTACGCCATATAATCATATAAATGATTCAAGCCTGATTGCTTGAAATGAACCAGTCTGTCTGTCCCAGCTGTCCTTTCCGATATTGTTACGATGTCATCCCTCCCTGAATGACATTTGCCAGACTGCAGCCGTCTACATTCATGGTCACGGTAAGGATTTAAGGGGAAAGGAAAGAGCGGTGGCAGCTTATTTTGAAGATTCTGATTCAGGATGGATCATTAAAAAGAAGATCAAATGAAGATACATTACAACATATAGTTTAATCTTAGCACCAGCAGGTGGCGGGCAGTGGCAGCTTCTAAACTCCCACTAGATTTACTGGATTGACATCAACTTCTTCCAGGGATTTGATTCATTCCTTCCAGTATTAGAGTTGGACGCCTTCTTTCCTTCTCCTCCTCAGCCTAAAGCTGCATTCACACAGGACGTGATTCTCGTGGCAGGGGTGTTGAGCTTCAATATGAAGTCAATGTACAGACACAATCTGAGGTCTTGTGGTGCGATTCCAGCGTCCGGCTGTGTGTTAAAATATTTAGTTTGTTAAAATCAGGAAAAGTTGGAGTCTGTCAAATGCTATTCTCTTTTCCTGCGTTTTATTTGTTTCACAATCTGTGGGAATATAATTTTGGAGAGAAGGGTAAGTCACTTAACGTGATGCTATCATGTAGAGCTTTGTGAGGCTCTGAGAGAAATTAAACAAAGATCCAGTCTGAGTAATTTAGTCAACGAGCTACAAAATTTAAAAAAAATACACAAACTTACACAAACTTGGTGGAAGATAAGAAATTCTAAACATACCGCAAAGCTGCCGCCATTTCCAGGCTTCAAAAACCTCTGCAGAAAGGAGGCGCCGTTGTTTTTCTTAGTCAGCCAAACATTTCACCCTGTATGAGCAGTTAAAAAAGATATCAGGAAAAGGAAATGTCGGTCCATCAGTACTTTGTATTCAGTAACAATCTCTGTTTAACAGAAAAAACTCATGACTGCTTGTTACTGTTGCTGATGGGTAACGTTAATGTTGTAAATCACATGAGCTTAATTTGATTGGTTAAATGCTGATCGATTGCTTTGCCCGGGTCATGAAGAGTTCACCACATTGGCAGGCGAATTTCTGCAGGCACATTTTTGACAGGTGAATTATTCTCAGTGGTGTAAAGTACTTGAGTAAATGTTACTTACTAGTACTTTTTTGGCTACTTTGTACTTGTACTGAGTATCAAAAATATTTGTACTCGACTACATTCTTGATTTAACATTTGTACACTTTACTCCACTACAATTGAATGGACACTTACCGTTAGTCAAAACATTGTGATTGTGCACAAGAAGTCCACATCTTTACCTACGTTACCATGGCTGGTTTGTTGGGCGGAATTGACAATATCGCCATCTGCAGGGTGCTGAAGGTACTGGATGCTATTTATGAGATAAATCACATGAACGGGAATTAGCAGCCAGTGGTTCTGTTTTGTTTTAAATAAGTTTTACTTGTTTTGTGAAAAATAATAAAGAGAGGTTTTTGGAGATGTTTGATCCAGCTGGATTTCAGGTTTTCTGCTCGGCTGGAATGTGGTCACAGGTGAAGACGTGTCTGTCTACTCTGAACTGCTTGCTTCCCGTAACGGTGGTGGGTGGGACATTTGTGGTGTACTGCGGAGTTTCCGAAATTTATAGTCAACACCGATGCTCGTTGTTCTAGAAAATGCATGTCAGTTCCCATTGCAAAATAAAATGTTGATTGATGTTGGTTTCCTCGTTGTTGGATTTCTAGTAGCAGGCAGCTCCATTCAGCTCCGCCCCCACAGCGGGAACTCTGCTCTGCGTTGCAGTCGTCAGAGATCCATGTTCATCTTCTGCCTTTTTTGTCCAAAAAACTGCAAATAATTGCCATATTCTCTCCTTTTTTCCATAAACTGTTAATCACAGAATATTTATGTAAGTTATGTAATCAAACATTTGGAGCATCATGAGAGGAAGAATCAAAGATCCAGGAATGTTGAGCTGTTAGAAAAACCAGCAGGAGGCCGGCCCTCGAGTTTGACACCCCTGATCTAAAAAAAACAAAAAAAAAACAAAAAAATCCAAAACACAGCAAAGGGTTCTTGTCATTCAGCTAGAGACTAGGAAAGGTTCTGTCTGATTCGGGAAGAATGCTTTCTGCTTGGAGCCGAACAGAATTACCTTCAGAGGCTCCACTGTTTTGGAAGATGGTT
Organism: Oryzias celebensis; assembly: GCA_014656515.1. NCBI lineage: Eukaryota > Metazoa > Chordata > Actinopteri > Beloniformes > Adrianichthyidae > Oryzias > Oryzias celebensis. Next base: position 57,264 of record BNCR01000217.1, read on the forward strand.
TTGCCAAGTAAACAGAAAAGCTCCCTTCTAGCACCACCAAGATCAGCAGCATCTACATCATCAGCGTCATGTTCATGGCTGGTAATTGTCTCAAAAAGCATGTCACAGCTCTCTGCAAACCTATGTCTGTTAAACTTCTGAAAAGCTCTATACCAGGCGTTGGATGGACTAATGTGGATTTACCTTGTTCCTGGTGGTGTGACTTTGCACTATGAGCTTTGTGAAGATCAGACATTTCACAGTTCAGACTTTCAGAAGACCTGTATTGAAGAAAGAAAACATGCCATTTTTAAATCAACTTCACAGCTTCACACACCAAAAAAAAACCTCATTTGACATTCATTCTAGTGCCTTCCAACTTCTCTGGCAACATTGTGAAGCTATTTAGGGAAAAAATGTTGGTTTTAAAGTTTGTAGATTTTGAAAAATTGAGTTCAAAGTGTGATTTTACGCAAAACTTATGGACCTGTTGCGCTCAGGTTCCACCAGAGGTTTGAGGAGGCATGGATGAGGTCTCTTCAGCCTGGGCAGGAGGGACTGGCCCTTGTTGGCTTTGGGGACTTCAAGTTTGAGACCCTGAGGAGCCCGTACCAGTCTGAGGACCCCATGAAGACCCGGTACTTGATCACTGAGAATTATATGCTGTAACGCAGTTTGTCATCAGTAGGAGCTGATGGGTCTTTTTAGCTGTAACTGACAATAATTCTCATTATGAGAAACTGGAGAACAGCAGTGTTTGATGTTGCATTCATCAGGTGAACATGTGTCTTCTCACAGTAGTTTCTGTTCAATTTGTTTCTTATCAGGTTTGTCAACTACCTGTGGAGAAAGGCTCCTGCTCCAAGAGCACAGATGGAGAACGCCAGACGCTTCGTCAAGGTCAGAGACAGACAGAAAGCTGTTGCTGCAACTATCACCTCTCCCAGCAGCAGCAACTCGGCATTAGTTCCAAACAGGATATTAATGCTTTTTCTTCAGAAAGAGCGACACACAGACTTCATTTATAACTAAAAATCAGTTAATAAAACACTCGGCGACAGCAGGAAGTGCAGAGCTTTCACGCGCAGGACGCCAGTTCGAATCTCAGAGTTGGCAATTTTTTCTTTCTTTTTCTTTTTTTTTTTAATTTCAAATGAAGAAAAACGATTTAATTTATTCAGGAATACAGAATGCAAAATAAAAAAAAACTATTTTTGGGATCCACAAGCCCCCACTACACTTTCAGAACAAATAAAGGTTTAAAAAAAAACACTATCCTCAGAGTTGCCATGTAATTGACAATGATGAATATTCAAATAGAGAGTTTTTATCAATTAGAATGTCATGCCCTTTTGGCGACAGCAGGAAGTGCAGAGCTTTCACGCGCAGGACGCCAGTTCGAATCTCAGAGTTGGCAATTTTTTCTTTCTTTTTTTTTTTTTTTTTAATTTCAAATGAAGAAAACGATTTAATTTATTCAGGAACACAGAATGCAAAATAAAAAAACTATTTTTGGGATCCACAAGCCCCCACTACACTTTCAGAACAAATAAAGGTTTAAAAAAAAACACTATCCTCAGAGTTGCCATGTAATTGACAATGATGAATATTCAAATAGAGAGTTTTTATCAATTAGAATGTCATGCCCTTTTGGCGACAGCAGGAAGTGCAGAGCTTTCACGCGCAGGACGCCAGTTCGAATCTCAGAGTTGGCAATTTTTTCTTTCTTTTTCTTTTTTTTTTTTTAATTTCAAATGAAGAAAAACGATTTAATTTATTCAGGAACACAGAATGCAAAATAAAAAAAACTATTTTTGGGATCCACAAGCCCCCACTACACTTTCAGAACAAATAAAGGTTTAAAAAAAAACACTATCCTCAGAGTTGCCATGTAATTGACAATGATGAATATTCAAATAGAGAGTTTTTATCAATTAGAATGTCATGCCCTTTTGGCGACAGCAGGAAGTGCAGAGCTTTCACGCGCAGGACGCCAGTTCGAATCTCAGAGTTGGCAATTTTTTCTTTCTTTTTCTTTTTTTTTTAATTTCAAATGAAGAAAAACGATTTAATTTATTCAGGAACACAGAATGCAAAATAAAAAAAAACTATTTTTGGGATCCACAAGCCCCCACTACACTTTCAGAACAAATAAAGGTTTAAAAAAAAACACTATCCTCAGAGTTGCCATGTAATTGACAATGATGAATATTCAAATAGAGAGTTTTTATCAATTAGAATGTCATGCCCTTTTGGCGACAGCAGGAAGTGCAGAGCTTTCACGCGCAGGACGCCAGTTCGAATCTCAGAGTTGGCAATTTTTTCTTTCTTTTTCTTTTTTTTTTTAATTTCAAATGAAGAAAAACGATTTAATTTATTCAGGAACACAGAATGCAAAATAAAAAAAACTATTTTTGGGATCCACAAGCCCCCACTACACTTTCAGAACAAATAAAGGTTTAAAAAAAAACACTATCCTCAGAGTTGCCATGTAATTGACAATGATGAATATTCAAATAGAGAGTTTTTATCAATTAGAATGTCATGCCCTTTTGGCGACAGCAGGAAGTGCAGAGCTTTCACGCGCAGGACGCCAGTTCGAATCTCAGAGTTGGCAATTTTTTCTTTTTTTCTTTTTTTTTTTTAATTTCAAATGAAAAAACGATTTAATTTATTCAGGAACACAGAATGCAAAATAAAAAAACTATTTTGGGATCCACAAGCCCCCACTACACTTTCAGAACAAATAAAGGTTTAAAAAAAAACACTATCCTCAGAGTTGCCATGTAATTGACAATGATGAATATTCAAATAGAGAGTTTTTATCAATTAGAATGTCATGCCCTTTTGGCGACAGCAGGAAGTGCAGAGCTTTCACGCGCAGGACGCCAGTTCGAATCTCAGAGTTGGCAATTTTTTCTTTCTTTTTTTTTTTTTAATTTCAAATGAAGAAAAACGATTTAATTTATTCAGGAACACAGAATGCAAAATAAAAAAAACAATTTTTGGGATCCACAAGCCCCCACTACACTTTCAGAACAAATAAAGGTTTAAAAAAAAACACTATCCTCAGAGTTGCCATGTAATTGACAATGATGAATATTCAAATAGAGAGTTTTTATCAATTAGAATGTCATGCCCTTTTGGCGACAGCAGGAAGTGCAGAGCTTTCACGCGCAGGACGCCAGTTCGAATCTCAGAGTTGGCAATTTTTTCTTTCTTTTTCTTTTTTTTTTTAATTTCAAATGAAGAAAAACGATTTAATTTATTCAGGAACACAGAATGCAAAATAAAAAAACAATTTTTGGGATCCACAAGCCCCCACTACACTTTCAGAACAAATAAAGGTTTAAAAAAAAACACTATCCTCAGAGTTGCCATGTAATTGACAATGATGAATATTCAAATAGAGAGTTTTTATCAATTAGAATGTCATGCCCTTTTGGCGACAGCAGGAAGTGCAGAGCTTTCACGCGCAGGACGCCAGTTCGAATCTCAGAGTTGGCAATTTTTTCTTTCTTTTCTTTTTTTTTTTTAATTTCAAATGAAGAAAAACGATTTAATTTATTCAGGAACACAGAATGCAAAATAAAAAAAAACTATTTTTGGGATCCACAAGCCCCCACTACACTTTCAGAACAAATAAAGGTTTAAAAAAAAACACTATCCTCAGAGTTGCCATGTAATTGACAATGATGAATATTCAAATAGAGAGTTTTTATCAATTAGAATGTCATGCCCTTTTGGCGACAGCAGGAAGTGCAGAGCTTTCACGCGCAGGACGCCAGTTCGAATCTCAGAGTTGGCAATTTTTTCTTTCTTTTTCTTTTTTTTTAATTTCAAATGAAGAAAAACGATTTAATTTATTCAGGAACACAGAATGCAAAATAAAAAAAACTATTTTTGGGATCCACAAGCCCCCACTACACTTTCAGAACAAATAAAGGTTTAAAAAAAAACACTATCCTCAGAGTTGCCATGTAATTGACAATGATGAATATTCAAATAGAGAGTTTTTATCAATTAGAATGTCATGCCCTTTTGGCGACAGCAGGAAGTGCAGAGCTTTCACGCGCAGGACGCCAGTTCGAATCTCAGAGTTGGCAATTTTTTCTTTCTTTTCTTTTTTTTTTTTAATTTCAAATGAAGAAAAACGATTTAATTTATTCAGGAACACAGAATGCAAAATAAAAAAACTATTTTTGGGATCCACAAGCCCCCACTACACTTTCAGAACAAATAAAGGTTTAAAAAAAAACACTATCCTCAGAGTTGCCATGTAATTGACAATGATGAATATTCAAATAGAGAGTTTTTATCAATTAGAATGTCATGCCCTTTTGGCGACAGCAGGAAGTGCAGAGCTTTCACGCGCAGGACGCCAGTTCGAATCTCAGAGTTGGCAATTTTTTCTTTCTTTTTCTTTTTTTTTTAATTTCAAATGAAGAAAAACGATTTAATTTATTCAGGAACACAGAATGCAAAATAAAAAAACTATTTTTGGGATCCACAAGCCCCCACTACACTTTCAGAACAAATAAAGGTTTAAAAAAAAACACTATCCTCAGAGTTGCCATGTAATTGACAATGATGAATATTCAAATAGAGAGTTTTTATCAATTAGAATGTCATGCCCTTTTGGCGACAGCAGGAAGTGCAGAGCTTTCACGCGCAGGACGCCAGTTCGAATCTCAGAGTTGGCAATTTTTTCTTTCTTTTTCTTTTTTTTTTTTTAATTTCAAATGAAGAAAAACGATTTAATTTATTCAGGAACACAGAATGCAAAATAAAAAAACTATTTTTGGGATCCACAAGCCCCCACTACACTTTCAGAACAAATAAAGGTTTAAAAAAAAACACTATCCTCAGAGTTGCCATGTAATTGACAATGATGAATATTCAAATAGAGAGTTTTTATCAATTAGAATGTCATGCCCTTTTGGCGACAGCAGGAAGTGCAGAGCTTTCACGCGCAGGACGCCAGTTCGAATCTCAGAGTTGGCAATTTTTTCTTTCTTTTTCTTTTTTTTTTTTAATTTCAAATGAAGAAAAACGATTTAATTTATTCAGGAACACAGAATGCAAAATAAAAAAAACTATTTTTGGGATCCACAAGCCCCCACTACACTTTCAGAACAAATAAAGGTTTAAAAAAAAACACTATCCTCAGAGTTGCCATGTAATTGACAATGATGAATATTCAAATAGAGAGTTTTTATCAATTAGAATGTCATGCCCTTTTGGCGACAGCAGGAAGTGCAGAGCTTTCACGCGCAGGACGCCAGTTCGAATCTCAGAGTTGGCAATTTTTTCTTTCTTTTTCTTTTTTTTTTTAATTTCAAATGAAGAAAAACGATTTAATTTATTCAGGAACACAGAATGCAAAATAAAAAAAAACTATTTTTGGGATCCACAAGCCCCCACTACACTTTCAGAACAAATAAAGGTTTAAAAAAAAACACTATCCTCAGAGTTGCCATGTAATTGACAATGATGAATATTCAAATAGAGAGTTTTTATCAATTAGAATGTCATGCCCTTTTGGCGACAGCAGGAAGTGCAGAGCTTTCACGCGCAGGACGCCAGTTCGAATCTCAGAGTTGGCAATTTTTTCTTTCTTTTTCTTTTTTTTTTTAATTTCAAATGAAGAAAAACGATTTAATTTATTCAGGAATACAGAATGCAAAATAAAAAAACAATTTTTGGGATCCACAAGCCCCCACTACACTTTCAGAACAAATAAAGGTTTAAAAAAAAACACTATCCTCAGAGTTGCCATGTAATTGACAATGATGAATATTCAAATAGAGAGTTTTTATCAATTAGAATGTCATGCCCTTTTGGCGACAGCAGGAAGTGCAGAGCTTTCACGCGCAGGACGCCAGTTCGAATCTCAGAGTTGGCAATTTTTTCTTTCTTTTTCTTTTTTTTTAATTTCAAATGAAGAAAAACGATTTAATTTATTCAGGAACACAGAATGCAAAATAAAAAAAACTATTTTTGGGATCCACAAGCCCCCACTACACTTTCAGAACAAATAAAGGTTTAAAAAAAAACACTATCCTCAGAGTTGCCATGTAATTGACAATGATGAATATTCAAATAGAGAGTTTTTATCAATTAGAATGTCATGCCCTTTTGGCGACAGCAGGAAGTGCAGAGCTTTCACGCGCAGGACGCCAGT